>KN817557.1:167179-223854 GCA_000827495.1 Hypholoma sublateritium FD-334 SS-4
TGTATCTAGTATTACAGCAATGCACATTATTTGCCACGAACCATGCAGAATGACGCATACAGACGCATATATAGTAGTGGATATGTAGTAATATATAAAGCATTTTATTTTACATTTCTTACTGTACAGAGCTGCAGATATCACAGATACGCGCAGGCTGACGCAGCTGCCAGCATAGAAAATCGGAAAAAATCGGACGTGGTATGCGGTGGTCTGCGTGTTATGGGCTATGCAGATGTCCGCAGATATCCGCATATTTTTCCCGCGCAACGCAGATCGGCGCAGAGCTGGTTTTCACTGGGTTTGAAGGCCTACGGCAGCCCGTCTGTCAATGGTGCGTTGGAGAAGGCAAGAAAGGTACTATATTTTCTGTATGATACAAAAGCATACCCAGTATGCTATTCAACCTTTTTTTGCTTAATCATGAGAGCTCTCGAAACCTTGAAGCTTGAAGCTTGAAGTCTAAAGCAAATAATGACTTACAGTGAGAAGAGGCTGTGCAACGTCCCTGCAAGTGGTTGTATCACAGTGACTTGACTTTTCATAATACTTCAATTCACATCGTCGACGTCTCAAATAGCCGGTTGGCCTGGGTACAACCTGTAGAAAGAACAACGCCACCGTCAAGTCAGATAGAGAAATAACCACCTGAACAGCATGTTGCGTCCATGTTGCGTACGGCGATGGTCTTCTGCCAGTAAACTCGGCTAGTATGGGGCCTTATAAAGTGTTTCTGTGGAACGTTCGAGTTCTACTATCACTGTACTCCATGTATTTTACCTCCCGAGCTGGTCTCATGGGCACTGTCCTTTTATTCTCTCTACTGCTTTCAGCTGCTGCCCCTATTCCCAAGGAAAAACTACATGTTTCGGACCCGCCTTCGCCACGTAATTTCCTCGAACCACACTCCCTGATTCCTTTACCTTCATTTTCCGTTGTGAATGTCAATGGGAATCAAATTCGTCCTAGCCATTCTTCCGCTAGTGAATTGAACGTTCACAATAGTATCTTGGAATGCCGGGGGCTCTTCCGTGTCATTAAAAATAAATTTCAAGTAAGTCTTGTACGTCTTTCCTGTCCGTTGAAAGGTCACTGACAATCACGCAGAAAGCTGGACGCGCAATTAAAAATGGTGCGTATACTACTCTGGTATCATATATATTAGTTTCTGACTAGTAAATGACGACTTTTTATATCAAAGTGGCTATGAAAGCTGCAAGGGCAGTTAAGAAAGGTTCGTCATTGTGTTCTATCACGTTCTAAAAAGTATTCTCATCGTATCATAGCTGCAAGGAGAGTCGGTAGATTCACCAAGGCTCACGGAGCACTGATCGGGAAGGTCGGCCTCAAGGCAATTTCAACTGCTGAACAAGCCGCCTCGAAAGTCGTTTCTCAAGTTCCTGAATACGGAGAAGTTGTTGGCAAAGTGATGGAAGTCGAAGGAAAGGTTCTCAGTAAAGTGTCGAATAAGATCTCGGCCAAGACCAGCAAAAGGGTGGATGCTGCACTGAAGGGCATGGATAAAGCTCAAGATTACCTCGAGTATATTCCTTGAGACCAACTGAGCGCAACAACGGAAAGAGAGGCATGAACGAGTGGCTGCGAAAAAAATCTTTCCGGGTCCGAAATCAACAAGTGTATCTGTTTCAATTTAAATGTGTATATTAATTAATCATAAATAGACTTCCGTCACTTTTTCCACGGCGCTGAGTATACCGTCAAGCCTAAATACTTAGTACACTGGCAACGTACTTGTTTAGAGACTTCAAACAGCGAGACTTGAGCGAGACTCTGCGTATTTTTCTTGTAATATTAGTAATCATGAGGCAGTACCCCCTTACCGCCAGGAATTTTGAGTCACTATGTCGTTTAGGTTTTATATTTCTAAGAAATCACATAAATCGTGAACCACGCTCAAGCTTCATGTGCATGCACTGCGAGCTGAGTCGAAGTCTTTCCCGGGTCTGTGTTCCGCTTATGTAATATTCCATTCATGTACATTGCCACATGCGATGGTGCCTGTCAGTGTCAGGTACCGCGGCAGTGTTGTCTCAACTTCTTGAACAACCTATGCGGTCGATATACTTTATTTCAATGCATAACCTCAAGAGGCAGTCGACAGGCCTGAAACATGGATCTAGGCTGTTGCGCAGCTCATGCTGAGAGCTGAAATCGAGTCCCCCGGAGTCCCCCGGAGTCGTCCTCGCCCTGTACCCATTCAACACGCATTAACGAATGGTCCCTCGGAGAGTGCGCGTCGTCCTCTTTTTTCTCTTCCTAGTAGGAGTTGTCTCTATCTTCAGCTCGACGCCGTCCGAGTTTAAGGAACACGTCGACCGCCACGCTCTGAAATACAGGAAATGGTTCGGGGAATATTATTGGAGAAGCGATCTACTTCCACTCGTTGACCTGGAATCGACGGATTGGCTCGTTACGGACACCACCCTGCTCACAAGTACCGTCGCTGGATTCAACGTATTCGATAAGCTTTATCTGCGTAGTGGGAGGTTCTATGCGGTAGCTCGAGATCCAAGCTCTTTTCCAGCACTCGAATCGATTCTTCCACTTCAGGAAACCCAGAAAGACGAAACAGCAACACCCTCGGTGAATACTAAATCCGCCTTGGTCGACTACTTGAGTACTAACTCGCTAGAACTACGAAAAAGAAAATGCACATAATCTCACCGGACGACGCTAACAAATATCTCGGCGTGCGCGCTGTCGTGCTGGACGGGGCGACATTTATCTTCTGGGACTCAGATCCATTCATTTCGGTGTGTATACATAGTATTCTCTCCTGGTGTATTCCGGCTAAGATAAAGTATATAACAGCACTATTATCGGTGGTGGGGCGAGCTCATGCTGGGCGCCATGCGCGTCTATTCGGGACTGTCCTTTGTCCCTGGGATAAAACTCCCGCTTCCGGAACCCAGACGTTTTCTGCTCCCAGTCAGTTTCTGCGCTTCCAAATTTTCACATTTTATGCTGAGCTACAGTACGCCACTTAGAATGTCCCTGAACACCATTGGCGCGACTCTGCTGGCGTCAACGGGCCAATTCTACGTGCTGGCTGGCCGAGCACTTCAATAGAGGGCAGGGACTTTTGGGAAGACTTGATATACCTCAACCAGACATACGTCTTTGAGCGCGCGATGATTGTCAGTAGACCTGCGGCATATACAAGGTAAGTCCGCGCTATATGTTCGTCTCGCCTGTGCAGTGATTTTATGAATGGATAAAAAGCCCACTGAGAGCCCAATGGTTCAAGATGATATCGACCGTCATGGGCATGGCCGTGCCAAATGCGTTCTGGGCCCCCACTCAGCACCGCGTTGTCCGGAATACCCTCGGCTATCTACCGTATCTGAACGAGGACGGGGTGGTCGCTTCTCCCATAGCGTCTAGAGCACCTATTGTTACGTATATTTCGCGACACAGCGGGGTTAAGAAGATAAACAGGGAATCACAGGAGGGGTTGGTCAAGGCGCTCACGGAGCTCGAGCAGGAGGGTGTGTGTGAGCTGCATGTGGTGGCAATGGAAAAAACGACGTTCTCCGAGCAGCTCGCAATTATTGCAAAGACGACGGTGTGTACATTTCGCATTGATTATTAGTAGCGGTTGCTCATTCGTACAAGATCATGATTGGAATACATGGTACAGGAATGACGGTATGGACAATCTTACTTCACACAAATCGAGCTTATTGGAAATGTAGCATCAATTATGGATGCCTTCGTCCCCTCGTTCTACCGTCATTGAGTTCTTCCATCCAAATGGTAAGCACAAAATGGCTATACCATTGCTTTGTTTCCGTCTCACAAAAATCTGAGTAGCTTACCCCAATGACTACGAGTTGCTGGCGAGAAATGTGGGACATAAAGTAAGCATTTTGTTGTGCTAGTATGAATTGATAGTGCCCATATCAATGAACTTACTATTATAGCATTATGCTGTGTGGAATGATACGTACGCGACGCATTCCAAGATTCCGGAATCCGGTATTGTTGAATATGGTACGCGTCTGTCGCTCAATAAAGGTGCGTCTCATCTCTTTGCCTTCCGACCTTCGAGGCTGATTGCTATCTCGGTGCGAATTCCTCAGACCCGATACCTATACATGGGCCTACCATCGCGGAAATTATCCGCAGGCGATTAACCAGTAAAATAAACGATCTGTATCCCTGATGGATCAAGAATGCAGCGCTGTAAAATAATTAAATTTCCTTGATACATACGTAGGCAAATCTACATGCAGTGGTGTTTCTTGGTTGTTTCTGATTATTTTCTCAGCAGAGAAACAAATAACCTAGTTGTATTCCGCCCTCGCGAATAAGTAGCTCAGAAAGTTGGAGGCACTCCCCACATCTTTGTTTCCGGAACAACAACAGCCCCATCCGTCGGTAAAGACTTTGGGAAAAAGTACGTTTGTGAGTAGATTAATTCGCAGGCGACGCCTACTTCTGCGAGGTCCTCAACCGCACTTAACACCGGTTGCTGTTGCGGCCGTCCAAACACGATTTTGACTCGCGACAGCGAGGGCCAGCCATTCACCCTGGCTCCATCTACTGCGCGTCGCGCATGCACGGCCTCCAGCACGCCTGCGTCAGAGAAGTCGGCCGGAATACGGCAAGTAAACGTCTGTAGGGGCGGTACGGCGAAATTTTCCTCGGAACCGGGAACGAGCACGTCCCGTAGGAAAATGTCGTTCACTAGCATTGGCCGATGTACGAGATGGCCCAAGCTAACGTCGTGTAGCGAGAGCGCGGTAAGGCCTGAGCAGGCGGAGAGGCAGGTGAAGAAGTCCGCGTGGCAAAATCTGCCGGGATCAAGCGTGAGATCGCGTAGCGTGTCCGCGGTGCGCCGCAGGAGCGCAAGGAGCGGTGCAACTGTTGTGAGATGCACGCAGATGTCCAGCTGTTCAAGGGCGGGCACGTCAAGCGCGTCGAGCAGTGGGCTTAGATCCATCACGTCATGACTACCTGAAAGAGTGAGGTGTTCCAAGTACCTCAGAACGACAGCCTTCGGCGCGTGCTCACTTAGCGCATCTGTAGGATGTTGTACCGGGACCGCAGACTCCGTGATGTCCAGGCGACAATGTCGCAGCAGGGGGCATGCAGCGAGGAGTTTTGCAACGCACACTACGGAATAGTTCTCTTCAGTGTACCATGCCAAGTCGGATATCGCAATTTTCGTCAGTTGGTTCCATGATAAAGGGAATCCCGCGAAATTCTCCGTGATCTTGTGGAATGTGATTGCACGCAGGGATGGTGCTCGGAGGACGCCACTATCCGCCCAGTTATGCTGTGGGACGTCGTGGAAGCCACTACTACCGCTGCCGTATATGGTGAGTGTATGTAAGCGAGGAAGGTCGCTGGCGGGAATGGCGGCGATACGCGCAAGGCCCCAAGCGGGAGTCTGGCAAGTGAGCGTGCCCCATCGCCGCGAAAACGGAATTAGGGCATCGAGGATTACATCGTAAATATCGGATGGCATGCTGTCCCGACAGAACTGGTTGTATCGGTGGTCAAACAGGAAGATATTCAGCACACAATCTCCTGACCTCGCGAGCCACACTTTGATTGCCTTTGCCCGAGACTTGGCAGTCGTCATCGCCACTACAAGTTGGGAATCCTCATTGGATGTCTGCGGGATTGGAATGTGGATTGACGTCCAGAGAGCCGCAGTACTCAGCGCGATGCGACGCCAGCTGCTGCAAATGCAAGTAAGCAGGATTGGACTCTCTTTGGCGCTGATGACCGCATTGTGCGTTGTCGGGAGACAGTGAATGAATATTTCTTGGATGACATCGACGGAGAGGCGGCGAACGGGAGCCATAAGCGTCTGGTGGCGTTCAATGTAAAGCGAAAGTTCCATGTGCTTCTCTACAAGGGAGTTGTAGTAAGCCTTGACTCTGGCGATCTCGTCTTGTAGTTCATTGAGCTTGGAGATTGGACCAACAAGGAATTCGGTGAGTTTAACAGTCTCTTCTTGTGTTGCAGAGTAATTAGTCCTCAGGTAGGAGGCAAAAGGTGAGTCATTCTCCATGGTTGACGTTATACGTTGAGTACTTGAGTATTCAGTAGTGAGAGTAGTTCTTGAGTTGCGTGCGCCGTGCGCCGCCTGAACGCCGTTTGAACGCCGGCCATCAAAGTTTGATTTGACGACACCGATTTTGAACAATTCTGAGCAGAACAATTTGAGAACATTTCGCTCGCATTGCGCTTTATTTTCAGTGCAATGAGGAAAGCTTTGATCCTCAGGCCTCAGGCTTCAAACCTCAAGCTCAAAAACGACGGAAATTCCGCGAACAAACAGAAGCACCTCATAATTATTAGTAAATAAATTGAGCGGATATCATAGATGAAGCTGAAAAGCTGAACCCACGTAAACCAAAAGCCCGAATAATGTATCTACTGGCCATCGTCATCGACTGTCCCTGATACTGACCTCCCTCACAATCCCACCGTTCCAGTCTTGTACTCGCCTTTCTCCGAGGAGGGAAAATGTCGAGCTTTTCGTCCCCACGAAGCCCACGGCATGGCTTTGAATGACGGTGTCGATGAGAGGTAGATACCACTCCCCATATCGCTCAGCCGTGGCGGCTTCGGTGTGGTTGACGAAGAACCATCCCCTTTCCCTTACTTTGCTCCAAAACGATGGCGACGTCTCATCTAGGAGGCAATAAGCACATTGTACAAACGCACGACAGAAGCAATGTAACATGCCTGACATAACGATAACATTAGGGACATAGATGTCGTGGACCAACCACAAGTCCTCTATCGTGTCCTCGACGTGCTTCTCATAGGCAAAAAGGGAAGGGAAGCAGTCGTCTTCTTCCAGCGTCTTGGTTTTCGGCAGGGACTTGCACTGGCCTACGAAGTCGCCACGACGGATGTGCACCGCAACAAACTTCAGAACGGCACGACAATGTACCAGTAAGTTCCTTGCATAAGCCACGTAGAGTCGCGAGACATACCGGCGGAGCCTTCTCTGTCGGCGTCGAGAGCTTGAACGCGCGCGCCATATACGCGCTCGCAATTTCCTCCATGGCGGCTGTGAACCGCAGGTGTCGCCCGACCGTCCGCCACACAGGAGACCACGAGCGCTCCCACTCAAACGGCTTCGGGCCGGACGACGCATAGTACAGCGAGTCGAAGCAGGAGAGCTGGTGGTCCGGCGGCCGTACATGGCCGCTGCGCGGCGCCGGCGTGAGGACTGTCGTGCTCTCCGCGTCAATGAGCGGTTCAACGGGAAAGATCACGGAGGCCAGATGGGGGAGTATGACGTGCGGTTCGTCCTTCGCGGGCATATCCGTGGTGAGGCGCACGGAGGGAGGAAGCCGCGTGTAGGAGTTGTCCAGTCCGAGGTGCCGTATGATGTTATTCCCGGTCGCCGGGTCGCGCGAGGACTCCTTGATCGTGGTCCAGCACCCCAATTCGTCGATCTCGTCGGGGGAATATGGGTCGCTGTCGTCTCGGGATGCGATGTCCTTGACCTCCCGCCAATCGAGGACGTCCATTTCGAGCGCTTTACGCAATACGGGGAGATCGAATATGTCTCCGAAAGGAATGATGCCGGCGGTCGATGCTGACATAGGAAATATATTTCAACTATGAGGACGAAGAAAAGGCACGGACTCACATATGTGCTGAGCTGGGGCAAATGGAGGGACTATAGGCACTCGATCGGTGAGCTTACCTAGGTATATCATATTGGCCTGGACATTTGTCAAGACGCGAGGAAGGGCTCGGAGAAGAGTACGAACGAAATTCATGACTGCATTGGCTAGAAAACATAAGTATGTAGGTTGGAAAATTATCCTGAAAGTTTGACTCACTGAGCCCCCCACTCGCCCACCCAGTAATGTAATATGTATCATTTAGGAGATTATCTGTGAATAACACCGAAATTAATAACCAGCGCTATTCATCGCAAAACGATTCAGAGACCTCTGAAGTTTTTGGTGGGGGATCCTTTCACCGAAGGCCGCCTCTTTACAGTAGATGCAGCAGGGTCATTGCAGAATGAAAGTGATGACGCAACAAACTTCAGGTCCTTGACAGAGTCCAGAACGGGGAAGAGATAGCCAAGACCCAGGAAGACGGCCACCATGAAGAAGAGACCCCGGAGGAAAAGGGACGAGCGTCGAGATCTTCCGCACCCCAGGCTCATGACTTCTGGGGCGAATATTCACTTTTGATGGAGCCAAAGAGAAAAAAGGAGGGTGAGTTGGTGAATGGTGCGAGGCCTGAAGGAACCATCAACTTTCTTGTGAACAAAGCTGGGGAAAGGTTTCACGTTATGCACGATGAGCCTCTTCATCCTTGCGATGGTGACAAGGACCGGCAGAACAAAGACCATCCATATTTCAACTCTGACGAGTCCTGATTTCGGAGTCCAATGTTGGTTCCTAGATGGTTCTCACCAGACTCAGTTCGTGTGTTTGAGTAGGGGTTCTATAAGAACAGAGGTCAGCTGTGTTCGCTCAACATTGCTACGTGCCGTCAGCCTGGGACAAACAGGCTACTTACAGCTGACAGACCTCTTTGGGGCTGCCTAGCCTGAGCTGGAGACGAGCTGGAGATCATTGCACGACTCTGCTTCGGAAGCAATTGAGCACGGAGGCATGTGACGGAGGCAAATATAAATCTCGGCATGCAAGCATCACATCAGTCTCTAATACAGGCAAACAATATGCGGCTGCCGGCATTGATAGAAGTTTAATCAAGGGCGACACATTGGTCAGCTAAATGCCCGCCGTATCTTGTGCTAATTCGCTTGCTTGCATGTCTTAGCCTTCTTTATACCATCGGCCCCGACGTTTCTCTAGCTGCAGCGCACTCTAATGTGGTCGAGGAGAAGGCAGGGCGCGATCGCTCTCATTTGTTTGTGTGCCATTCTATACCTCTACACCGCGCTTCCCACAGACATACGAGGACATATAAAGGCATATGGGCCGACGCGGTGGCGACAGGGCTCATATGCCGATGGCGAGCCACCACCGCCACCACCACCCGCAGAGAACTCCCCGCCAGACACGTCGATCAGCGAGACAACACTTCCTGGAGCAGTGCATGTTCCTGGATTCACCATATTCGACAGGTTGTATGTTTGGAATGGGACGCTATACGCCGTTACTTCCAACGCGAAAGCGTTCCCAGATCTCAGGACGGTCATATCACAACCAAAGGATAGATTGAATGGCGTGAACATAGACCCCACTCCTGAAGTGCGTATTTTTCACCCCCCCGGTTTCTCACCCCCTCACAGAATGTTAGGACATGCAAATAATCTCCCCCGAGGACGCGAAACCATTTCTGGGTGACCATGCTATAGTCATTTCGGGCACGTCTTTCATATTTTGGGACACGGAACAATTCATGGCTGTATGATCCATCTTAACTCCGCGCCTTCATCATCTGACAAGCGTCTAGCACTACTACCACTGGTGGGGGGAGCTCATCCTGGGTGCGATACGCGTATACGCTAGCCTGGCGCTCGTCCCAGGTATTGCGACGCCACTTCCAGAGCCGAAGCGGTTCATTATGCCCGTACGGTTACCGACGCGCATCATTATGTGGTCGCCATTGATAAATATCCCTCGCAGAACATCGTTGACCACAGCTGGCGCGATCGCGCTGGTGTGGACGGGCCTCTCATGCGCGCGGGTTGGCCCGACGCCTCGATCGAACGGGGTGACCTATGGGCTGACCTCGTAGGGCTCAATTCGACATTCGTATTCGAGCGCGCCATGGTCATCTCCCGCACGGGCGCTCACACGAGGTACGCGACCCTGCTGCTACTCCACCGTACCCGACCTAACGCGGGGCAGCCCGCTGTCGTCGTTATGGTACAAGATGATCTCCAGCACGATGAATGTGACCGTCCCCGACGACTTCTGGAAGCCGCTGCAGCAACGCGTTATCGAGAATGCCGTCGGCTACCTGCCGGTCATGGACGAAAATGGCACCGTCCTCTCTGAGCCAAAGTCGAAGGCGCCTGTTGTCACGTACATATCGCGCCAGAGTGGGGTTCGGCGATTATCAGACGAGGCCCATGAGGGGTTGGTAAAAGAATTGCAGGCTCTTGAGGAAGAGGGGCTGATCGAGCTGAATATCGCGGCAATGGAGTTCTTGACGTTTTCACAGCAACTGGAAACGGTAGCGCGAACAACGGTGAGTGATATCATTGTCAATCCTCAGCGATAGGCAAATTCATGTTTATGCATAAAGATCATGGTTGGTGTACATGGCAATGGGTTAACGGTAATTACTCTCACTGTCGACAGAAGATAAATAAATTGATTAAACACCTTCAGCATCAACTATGGATGCCTTCCTCCCCTCGCTCAACTATTATCGAAATATTCTTCCCGCAATGTACGTTCTGTGGCTGATTTTTCCGATCACTGTCCTGATCACTGTCTCGCAGCCTACTTGCATGATTATGAGCTACTCGCCAGAAATATGGGCCACAAGGTGCGTTTTCTTACTTTTCGCCGTATGATAGTGTCCGCCTAAGCCTCGAGACAGCATTATGCTGTATGGAATGACACATACGTGACGTATGCCCCAGGGAAATGGTTTGAAGGTGTCGAACAAGGCGACAGGAAAGACTTCAACGGAGGTGGGCATCCTGAACCCTTCAATGCCATTTTGTTGCTAACGCTCTATAGTTTCGATCCCCGTACATGGTCCTACTGTGGCTGAACTTATCCGTGACCGATTGACTACTGACGCCCAGTGAGAAATCAAGGCGACCTCTTGCAACCAGCGCAACAAGACATCATTATAAGAGCTTTATATCTACATCACCAACGCTCCTTTTCCACCGTTCGAGGATTCTTATATATTTTTACACAGCCATCTATCAAGGTTGGTTAAATAACGACCTCAGTTTCCTGTAGGTATAGATAGATATCATCTTGTAACAATTGTAACAAACTGGATAGATTCGATCGACGTTTCTCTGACCGTAGGAAACAAAATTTCTTGTAGTTCCAGTTTCGACTCCCAATTAAGCTGGTTATCGACATCTCATGTACTTACTCTATGCTCTTGGGTGAACCAGGCCTTGCAATCTGCAAAATCAACTATGCATATATTTTGCATATATTTACAATCTGGTATTTATATTACACTGTGCACACGCTCCTCATAACCCTCATGCGATGTGCCGACTGCGCCTAGCCTTATGAACGGACCACGTCCGATCAAGCGACTTCAGATTCCTAATGCTCGCCACAATGTCCGCTGGTTTGCGAAACAACAATCCTCAGTAAAGGAGAACCCGCGGCAGAAAGCATCGCACCTGCAAGTTTCGGGTTTTCAGCCTCGAAGTCATATCGCTTGGGCGGGTTCGTGCCTGCGCGGTTCAGGATCAGCTTGAACAGCGCCGAGTTCTTGCTTGACTGGCTGCAGTTCGCGATCGTCGTGACGTGGTATGACGCTGTCTTGCCGGTGTCGAAGACTGCGCGGGCCCTGTTCGCGGAGGGCATGATCTATAAGGGTGGCCGCGTTGGTCAGTGCTCATTTCGCCTCGGGGCGCGACGACACGAACGTGGATATAGTCGCCGTCAATTGCGAGCGTGCGTTCCTGTCGAGTGACTAGCATTGGGATCTTGCGGTATATCGTATATTTCTGCAAGGCTTATCAGCGGTCGTGAATTTGGTGACTCGAGTGCACGCACCTTGTACGCGGCGGTGAAGTCCACTTTTGACAGCTCTTGGTCGTTGTTCTCCGAGAGGCGCTTCGGTTTTGCGAATATCGAGGCTAGATTGCGTGGGTCAGCCGCGTATTCCATGTCTATGAGCGCGCGCGGCGCATATCATACCGTTCGGGTCTGTCGTCGTGCCGACGTTCTTGAGGCCGAGCTGGGGCAGGGTGCTGCGACGCACAAGCGAGAGTTCACGCTTTCCCTGCAAACTAGCGACCGTGCGGTCAAGCGGGATGACGAGGCTCTTGTCCGCGAGGAGAAGCGCATAATCTGTTGGGTTTTCGATACGCTGTCGCCGGCACACGAGCTCGAGCGCCTCTTGCATGTATGTACCAGAATATCTGTAGATGATGTTCATTAACCCACATTTGCCAAGACAGTTAGAAAAAGACAGAAGGTCGTACACTTTTATGGTCGTAAGAATTTGGACAGCGTCCGCTGTGTGGACACGGAGTAGCACCTGGGGGCCGTGACTGGATGAAAGGCCTGGCGACGCGGACAGCATGGATCCAATCCCGGATATCGAGGCTTGGTTTACTGACGACATAGTGGGTATAAGAGATGCGCTTGGGATATCGAGCTTGTCCACTTTCTTCGGGGCAGCATTGCGTTGTAGCTGGCTCTCGAAGATTTGATTCTGCTGGACTAAGAACAGAGGCATCGATGAGTTTTAGATATAGACTGGTCGCGAACACGCACCTTGCATTGGTGTCGCCTCTAAGATCGCGTACATATCCAGGAACTCCTTTGCTTTCTTGCCTCTATCCGGTGCTAGAGAAAGGTCATTTGGTTGATCCTGATTACAGCTAAAACACACTCACCGGGACAGTCGTCGTCCACCTCTCCGTCGTCCTCTGCCATGCGCAGGACCCACCCAACCGTTGACAGGCGGGTTTTCCACCGTGGGTCACTCTCCCCGCTCAGCCCGTCGTCCAGCTTCGGGAGCCAGCGCTCCTCCCAGAAGCTCCACAGCGCAAAGCCAATGATTTCCTCGACCGTTGCGTCAGCACGCACATTCAGCACCAGTGGCTTGTGGCGCGGCTGCTCGGCGTGCGGGAAGTACACCTGTACAGTGCGCGCCGCTGCGCCACCGCCACGCCCAGAGATCGTCGAGTAGAGCTCCGCGAACGGGTTCGCCGACGCTGACCCAGCAAGCTTGGCAGAGAGCGCGGACTTAATGACTGGCCGCGGGGCGACTTTCTTCTTGGTGAAAGTGATACCTTCTGGCATGCCGTTACTACTGTTCGAGTCGAATCGGCGGCGCGTGGTCGGACTGCCGTCACCGCGCTTGGAATGGAGTGTGTCGTCCCCCTTTGCTGCGCCGTGCGAGGCGTGGCGGTGATGCCTGGGCCGCGCCACATTATTTGCGGCAGGGTGCGGTCGGTCGGTGGCCTTGAAGCCTATACTGGCCAGGGGTGACTGGGGAGGCAAGGGTGAACGGCTCACGGAGCTGGCGTCAATGGAAACATTCGAGGTGAACCCAGATGTGCTGGCGCTTGTACGAGTGGCGGCAAAATCACTGTTCGATAAACGTCAGAATAGAACCGTAATCTCAAATCGTTGGCGCTTACGGATCGAACTCGTCCACAACGTCGGTCACCGCGATCCCGATATGCTCAAACTCATCGGATGACGAATCCTCGGTGGCGTCCTCTTCTGATGAGGTGTCCACCGTGATTGGCTTGACAGGCTGGGCAGGAGCCTCCTGGGGCCCGCGCCGTGCCGCCATGCGCACCCGCCTGCGCGCCTCCATCTCGGCAGCACCTTTGAACTTGGGAATAAACTGCACAACCTTCGCCACCGGCGCCTCAGCGGGGGCACTCGGCTCCTGCACGTTCACCTTCGGCCCAGCTGGGGACTCTGCTTCGTCTGCGTCTTTGTCGAGGTCTATCCAGCTGCCCATCCGTAGCTGCGGCGGCGGTGCCTTTGCTGGCAAGGTAGCCGTCGAAAGCGCTTCTTGTACAGGCGCGTTGCCCGAGATGAAGTTCTGCATCACGTCCTCGGGGGGCGCCGACACACCAGGTGTTGGCTTTGGCGTAGAATCTGTGAGGGTTTTGTTGCTTGTACGCCCAGATGCGGAGCCGGGGATGTAGGCGGAGCTGTCGAGCGACCTGGAATGCCGTAGGCGCGCTCTTCGAGACAGCTCGGGGGCTTTCTCTTCCTCCTCTTCACTCAGATTTGGACTCGCAGGCAGTGTTAGCTCAGGCCATCGCTCGGGATCGGCTAGGGAGGATCTAACAATGTAGGAGTTGGTATGGTACGCTGGATCCAGGGATATGACTCGAGGACCATAGTGATCTTCTACATTTCTTAGATATGCTAAACGAAGACGATGAATTAGAAAGCTATATCGGTTAGTCAATTGGCAGAATACATGTTCAAGGACTCACTCGGTATCACGAAGCAGCGACATCCCACTGTTGACGTAGTATC
The DNA here is from genome assembly GCA_000827495.1 of Hypholoma sublateritium FD-334 SS-4. Taxonomy (NCBI): domain Eukaryota; kingdom Fungi; phylum Basidiomycota; class Agaricomycetes; order Agaricales; family Strophariaceae; genus Hypholoma; species Hypholoma sublateritium. The sequence goes on from KN817557.1 coordinate 181,333, forward strand.
CTTTGGCGATGTTTACAATCGTGTACAGTCACTGTACCGTAGCTAACTAGGTGGTGACAGACGAGACGAGAGCGCCAGATTCCATTTCCCTGAATTGATATCACGGTTGTCACGGAAGGAAGGAGTGAGCGCTCTGTGCTAATCGCGGTCCGGGGTAAATATATTCCCATCATTATTTTCATGGTCGGCGGCGCCCTGAAAGCATCCCGCACAATTAAGTGATTATAAGTCTCAGAAACAACTGCAGCACTCACCATTTTCAAGTCAAATTTACATTCCTAAAAAATGATTGCTTAAGATTTACGAGCGATTCAATAGGATTCAATATCAGGAAAGCTGGTGAATTAACTTGGAGTTAATAACTTGACTTAGTCAAAATATTCCAGTATGCTGCAAATCGCATCAGCAGACTGCGCTCGGACTGCGCCATGAAATGCTCCCTCACTTGGCGCGATTACGGAGTCAGTTCAGGACGCATCAAGGCCTCCAGTTTTCACGGCAGACACGAGACGTTTTAGGGGGCACTTTGTAAGCTTACAAGCTGAAGCTTGGGAGAAATTGTGGGAATTTTTATACGCTTGAGAGCTTGTAAGTAGAATAATGCCGGATGCTGTTTAATTTACAACGCTTCCGACTCGGAGGAGGGCAACTTGCAGTGGGCGGACTGCGCATGCCAGTTCTATTTTTAGATAAAGCGGGTTATTCTTAGATGATCCAGTCGGCCTCGACCGACATGCCGCTTGCATGCCGCGCACAACTTGCACATCCTTCCATACCTTAACCACCACTTCTGACTTTCACGGATTCGCGAATTACTCGCCATATACTTCAACAGCAAACGCCATAGGTCATCATTTACGAGGAAACCTATCCTTATCTATAATAACCTCGTTGATATTGACAAGTCACAACAGTGACAACATGCGACCTTTCTCCAAGTCCAACGCCGCCATCGTTTCCCAGAAGCGCGCGGAACGCGCAAAAGCTCTCTCGGACATACCTAAAGATGCTAAAAAGGAACAGCAAATGTATATAAGGGCTTCAGGTGTGTACTGAAGCTGAAGAAGTTGGCGCCATTCTCACCTTCATGTCGTTGTCGTGCATGGCATACTGATCGTTTGACGCTGCAGCCACGGAAATTGTTGAGCGTATTGGGCGCGGCGAGTGGAAGGCGACGGATGTCTTCGAAGCATATGTTTCGCGCGCAGCGTTCGCGCACGCTAAAACAAACTGCCTGACCGAAGGTAAGCTTTATTTATGAACGTTGCCTTGGAGCGTATTCATGTCGATGCTTGGTTAGTCATGATTGGACCCGCACGCCAACGCGCAGCGGAGCTGGATGCTGAATTTGCCGCAACTAAGAAACTGAGAGGCCCGCTTCATGGCGTTCCCGTGCGTTCTTTGCTGTCAATTCCGTCCCCATGAGCTCATTAGTTGGGATTCTAGATTAGCCTCAAAGAGCTGTGTAGGTTCATCACATGTAATACATGTCGCCAGCTGAATGTCTACACGGACGCGTATCGTAGTCGATATCGAGGGTTATGATTCGACTGTTGGTTTCTCCCAGTGGGCGAATGACCCAGCAAAGAAGAACGCTGATGTATGTCCCCTACTTAAAGCAGAAATTAAAGATTCAAACACCTTATAGGTCGTAAGCATCCTGCTAGACGCTGGAGCCATCATATACGTCAAAACCAATCTCCCTCAAACTCTGTTCGGGCTCGAGTGCTCTAATCCGGTATGGGGGCGTACCACAAACCCCTGGAATGACAACTTTACTTGCGGCGGTAGCTCCGGTGGCGAGGCTGCTCTTTTGGCCATGGATGGCTCAGCGGGTGGTATTGGTACAGACATTGGTGGCAGTTTACGCGTTCCGGCCTCTTACTGTGGGGTGTATTCACTGAAGCCTGCCAGCGGAAGGATGTCATATTGTGGCGCCAAAGGTAAGCATGCTATATTGTCTGAACGCGTCTGTAAGTATACTGAATAGAATTTAGACCCTGTACCGGGCTTTAACGGAGTTCCTGCAGTTCCTGGTCCAATGGGACGGCGAGTGATTTCCATGCGTCCACTCTATAGTTCAGTTTCTGACTTCCTGCTTTCAGTTCTGTACAAGATATAGAGCTTTTTTCCCGTGCACTCTTTGGACACGCTAGTACCGACGGAGAAGTGGCCCCAATTCCTTACCGCGACGTAACTCTCCCGAAGAAGCTTCGAATTGGCTATTACACCTCAGGTTTCATCCCTTCCGGACTACCCGAGCAAATCATGATTGATTGTTCTGCCTATGCACAGATAACTATATTAAGGCATCCCCAGCATGTAAGCGCGCTGTTTTGGAGACAGTGGAAGCGCTTCGAAACGCTGGTCACGAGTGCATAGAATTTGGAATCCCCGAATGTGAGTATTTTCTTGAACTTGTATCATCGTTCTCATGATATTGTACCAGCTCAACTTCCGGTATATATATTCGTGGGACTCAGCTCTGCGGACGGCTACAAAACATTATTGAAGCATCTAGGTCCAGATCCAAAAGTCAGTTTATTTTGGCTGAGTGAATTAATCCGCACTTAGCAAGGGCTATTAGGAAACAGCTTTGTTTCTTGTCACTCTGGGCCCTAGACTCCCGTGTCAGTATAGGGTATTCACATCGCAAAATGACACCCGCTGATATACTACCCGTCTTCAGCGTTCCTTCGGAACTTCGTCGCGTGGATCGCGGAGACCTTTTTAGGCGATGAACTCTTTGCTAACACTGCTCGTGCATCGAGAAGGAAGGACGTCGCTGAATACTATCAACTGATAAATGCAAGGAACGAGTACAGAGCCAAATTTGATGTGGAGGTGCGTGTAACTGCATCTATTATTCGAGTGACTAACTCTAAATGCTAATGTCAATGAATTATTGTAGGTTTGGTCTAAGTATGAACTGGATGGTATCATAGCACCTGTCCAGGCCGTGCCTCAGTTGCCTCATGGGTGCCGTTTCTTTCCAACTTATTGCTCTTCCAGACTTCTTACGCCTTTCGTTATCCAGTGGGTGCGATAAATTTATTGCGCTGGGAGAATCTACCAGCCTCTACAACCTTCTGGACCTGCCCGTGGGGTGCCTCCCCGTCACTCGAGTTAATGCTTCGAAGGACAAGGTGACGGATGAATGGCTTGTTGGACCCGGCTCCGGCTCGCGCATGTTTGAAAGTGGCATCTACACAGACAAGAAGCCACTGTACGACCCTCAAGCGGCGAAAGGCATGCCTATCAATATCCAGATTGTCGGCAAGAAATGGGAAGAGGAGAAGGTTATTGCTCTCATGAAGGTTATCGATGACGCACTGGGAAGGGAGCGTGGATTTGGGCCTGGATCATGGGATGAATACATGAGTAAGGCGTAGGCTAGTTGATGAGGCCGAGACCAGGCCAAGCGGAGAGCAGTCAGATTAATCAACAGATCTTAGGTCGGCCGCAGTATGATCTCAATTTTCCAGACTTCAGTCTATGTACCTTGTATGAAGTATTAAGTAGTGTTCGGGCAGACACGCTATTATTTAATCTAACTCTTTTACTCATACTGATAGAAAGAAAGGAACATGTTTGGGTGTCGCATTCATCTCGAAGCTCCAATATGTATTACATTACACAGTGACTTCCACGGTCATATCTACTATCATTATCAGGGAGCCAGTCCGCAGCTTGGTGCACACCAAGTGGCCGCTGGTACCGAGGTCCACCAACGCTGTAAACCTTTCGCCGATCACTGCACTGTTCCCGTGATCTATAAATAGCAAGATTGATGCTCTTTCGTCACAACGATGGAGTGGGCAGGGTATTGCTGATATTGGTCAATTGAATGAAGAAAGAGTAAAAAGTGACTCTGTAGCAACTGTCAAGATTGTTTATAATGGTTACAAGGGGGCAGACAACCATCCAGAGCCCGTGACATCCTGTGTTATCTACCAATAAGTATGAACTGATCGTTGAAGATTATGCTAACGTTAAGTCGCAGCGCCGGAATGATTATTGATAATAGAAACGCGTTATGTAGTCGTTCTATGTCGAGAAATATGTAAGGCTATCTTGGCTGTTTGATATTAATCTTTGTAGATTGCAACGACTTCCCAAGCAAACCGAATCTAATGGGAACGCAAATGCTTGCCATGATTGGAAAGCAGGTTAAATATATCAATGAAGCAGACAAATATATGAGAGTTTATAAGCGCATGTCTTGTTCATTTCCTGAAACAATTAACCTCTCTGAAGAAAATCCCTGGAGATATGGACCAGCCAGCACCTCCTCTCCTCTCCCAGCTCATTCCAGATTTTACTTCGATGTGTGTATTTTCACTAGGTATCGGCAGTCACGAGTCCTCTAACGCACCTTGTGCCCTCAGAACAGGCCCTCCAGTACGGAATTTTATGGCCATTCTCGCTCAAAGCTAATTGGGTGTCATACGCAGCTGCTTGGTATTGTTCTGAACTGGGCTCTTTTTGGGATTTTATCAACTCAACTCTGTAAGTAAGCATGTCTACCATTATTATTGCCGAATTTCAAGCCATGTCTACAGTCATCTACTATCAGGCCTTTCCGAGGGACAAGTCTTTTCTGAAGGCCCTTGTATACTCCGTATATTTATTGGAGGCGGTGCAGACCATTCTCCTTATGGAGAACGCGTGGCGAGTATACGCCTCAGGGTTTGGGAACCTGGAAGTATTCGACGAAGTTGAGACAAGCTGGCTATCTGTAGGCATACTTGGTGGCTTAGGTACGCTTCCTGTACTCAGAAAAGACTCGCAAATGACGTGGAATATACAGTCGCTTGCATGGTTCAATCTTTCTACGCTTATCGAATTTATGTGCTTTCGCAAAGCAGAATCATCACAGGAATTATCGTCTTCGTACGAATGTTTTCAGGCTCCAAAGTTCCATAAAGCTAATGAAGCTAATTTCAGATGGCCTTGGCTTCGTACTCCGGATCATTAGCGACTTCGATTGTTTTACAGCGGGCACGGAACTTCAGCGAATTATTTCAACAAGAATCTCGTATTTTCGCTCTTTTCGGTGTATGGATGCAGCTTGTATGCCTTGGATCATCTACTGACCGTATATTTTAGTTGTGGCAAAGTGCGGGAACGGTATGCGATGTCTTAATTGCAGCGTGCATGACGTTTTATGTCAGTCGAATCGCGTTCATCCACTTTACCATCTTATTGATTCAAAATTCTTCAGCTAAAAAAGATGTCCCAGGGGGGGTTGGCGCAGACTCAGCGAGTGGTTGCTAAGCTTTTACGATTGACTGTTGAAACGGGAATAGTTACAGGTATATCCGTCCGGCATTTTGGTCCGTATACACTGGCAGACCGTACTAATTAAGTGCCTTTTAGCTACGATATCAATCATCTCGTTGGCTGTTTACTACTCTTTCACTCAATTCCAATACTACGAAGTCCCGCTCTCGGCTATAGCAAAGCTCTACTCAAACACAATGCTGGTGGCCGTTAACAGCCGAGTGAGGTTCAGAGTCATGTCCGAGTCAACGACGTGGAAAGATGTGGCGGTGCTGTCTCTGCACTTTCAGTCTTCCGACGAGACCGAAGTACCTCAGTCGACAAGGCAACAAGAAACTATAGTTTTCGCAGAAAGACGGAATGGAAGTATGGAGACCCAACGGCGCAAGACACAGGACATGGTTCATATTGACGCAGAGCGTGTATAGGAGACGCAAATACAAACCTACTTCAGAGCGAGGCATATTTCTATGCATATTTAACAAGTATTTAATCTAATTGATATACGGATCATTCTAGACTGCAACAGTTTTTGAGACGCATCATACTGCAAAATGTAACGATACACTAAATGGCAGTTCTACCTTCAAGCTTCAAGCTTCAAGCGTGATCCGAAGCTAAAATGAATGACAGGCGCCTATTTAAATTTGTAGGTCCACCTTCTCAATGACGGCACCCACGTGGTCGAAAATCTTGCCGAGTGATTGCATTTATGCCACCATACAATATTACTACATCAAATATCTATTTCCTACAAGCTTCGAAGTTCGAGTACAAGAAATATTTTTGCCAGAGCCCGGAAGTATTTATTGCTTGCCAGCTGATGGTCGAAGAGGTTGCAAAAGCGGCCTGTAAGTGTGACCAGAGGCCGTCATAAGAGACACAGGCTTGCTTCCGTCTCCCTATGAAATGACATGCTGGTGAGCGACTTATAACAGTGAATATGCGGCAGAAACATACGATGAACCAGGAGGGGAACCCAGCGTCGAACTCGGACTCGCTCTCCAAGCTCTGGATTTGCTCGTCGGTCAGGGTGATTTCAAGTGCCTCGAGGTTAGCAAGCAGATGTTCAACCTTCCTCCCGCCAATAATGGGGAATACGTATGGGGTCTTCTGCATAAGGTATGCAATAGCGACTATATGTTGCGAGGACAGGTCAGATATTTGGGCCAAATCATGATGGAGACGATCATACCGGAGGTGATGTGTTTCGCGCCGACTTCAGCCGCGACTTTCTCGAGTGCCTTGCTAATCTTCTTCTCTTTTTCATTTCGCTCCCAAGGTCCTAACCATGCGCGGCCGTTCTCGCCCGTCTGGCGGCGCTTCTCTTCTTCTTCGTCAGTCCTGATCTTTCCTCCGGCAAGAACATTCCAAGGGGACAACGCCATGCCTGATATCAACGGTTATGAGATCGCTGGTGACATAGCAGAGAATCCAAGAAGCGTACCCTCCGATCTAGCCATAGGAATAATTTCACGTTCGAATGAACGCTCCAAGACATTCCACGCGCCTTGGTAGACAGAGAACGGCGTAAGCGCATGGTCCCGTGCATACTGGTTGGCCTTAGACACGACCCAGGCCGGCGTGTCAGAAATACCCTATACAGAGGAAGTTAGCGCTCAGTGACAATTAGCAATCGTAGTAAAATGAACCAGCTTACGAGGTAGATGACTTTGCCTTGAAGTACGAGTGTGTGAAGCGACTTCATCACCTCTTCAACACCGGTGTCCCAATCCCACCAGTGCAAGTACAATAGATCGATGTAGGTTGTACGGAGCTTCTTGAGAGACGCTTCCACGGAAATATGTAGAGATTTAGCGTTGTTACCGGTGTACATAATTCTCTGCTCGACGGTGTTGTCCCGGAGCTTGTAGTCGGTGGTGTACTGTTTTACAACGTCAGAATTTCTATAGGCGTCATGTAGTAATTTCAAGTAGGATTTCATACCTTAGTGGCAATAAACAGTTGATCTCTGATGCCCCTCTTCTCCGCCCATTCACCAATGAACTTTTCCGAGGACTCATCCTGGCTGCAGCAGAGACACGAGTCAGCGACAAAAACCTTCATTCATGCCATGATATGGAATGCAACGTACTAATTGTTTGCGGTATCAATGAAGTTTCCTCCATTATCAAAGTATGCGTCGAGGAGCTTGAAGCTGGACTCCTTGTCCATCGCTCCCATACCAACATCGCTCCATTTGTCGCCAATGCTCATGGCACCTAGTACGATTGGCGATACATGGACTCCAGCAGTAGCAGAGAGAACACGGTAACGACCAAGGCCGGTTTTTGGCTGAGCAGCGGGTGCGAACATAGACATGTTTAGCGTATGGGTTGAACGTGGAACGAGTGGGTAGAAAGTGAAATGAACTGAGGATTCAGAATGGCTCTCGAGGTCTCATTCTTATACGATTCGTCGGCGCAGCCGATGAGTAATCGTTTAACCACGTTCGATAGCAATGTGGGGAACTATCTAGGCGCGATCGAATGAGATAATATTATCGTGACGTCATGTATTAGAGGTGAAATGTTTGTTCAAGTCTTTTTAGGCCGATTTTCGCATGGATATAGGCGTAGTTCTGGTACTAATTCCGTAGTAGACAACAGGATCACACACCGTTGACATAAATTTCGCCTCAAGCTCTTCGGCATTTCATTAACGTACGCGCGTCCTACTGCCGCCCCGCCGCGTCGTCCCTGTAGCCGTACGCTTGCGAGTCGCTCTTAAGCAGCCCCTAGCAGCCCTCGGGCCTCAGGCCCCGACAATGGACGCGCGGCGTGGTGCCTGGCAGTGAAATTTGAATTATTTATACCTTTCATCCCAGCCTTATCGATTTATCAACGGGTGAACAGTAGTAAGCACGTATTATCGTTCTATGGGATTGGTTAACTTTAACTGTCGAGGCAAGCATTGACCGTCCGGGTGATCGCATGATAGAAGGTACATGTAACTTTAGACAGAATTGTATTCAGGTCGACGATCATATGACAAGTCTTGAGCTTGAAGCTTGACTACTTAGTACTTAACGGTAGTACCTTATTTACACTGCATAGGGGGCACTGATCCGGCCGCCCACCTACCTCTTTCAAGCGATAGGCGATGGGGGAATAAAAGTGGTCTGTGGCGCACACAGGTAGATTACGTCCCCTGTACAGTAGCACGTCAGTTGCTCATCTTGTGATATAAGGAAACAGAAGAAACACACAATCACCGACGCCGAGAAACCGAGCTTAGATTCAGCCTCGCTTTCTAATCTGGAATTTCTCTTTTCTCAGATGTTTCTAGTGGACCGGGATCAGACACTCAGCCTTTTCCTCCAACCAATTACGCGCTAGACAGAATGGGGTCTTCTGCATGAGATATATGATAGGGCCCGAGCCTTCTTTTTACAGAGAAAAAGACAGATATCAGAGCTAAAAGTAGCATACAGTGCAGGATTATCGTACCGCATGTAGTGTGGTGAGCTGGAGGGGTCTCCCGCGTGTCACTAGGATGGAGGGCGAGAGGTGCGAGACGCGATTACAGGGTATGTCCCTCGTGTTTACAGGAACCAAAGCTAACACGGATGTTAGCCAAGATAAACACAGGCGCCGGGTCGTCGATGAGGTAAGGGCAGGACCGAGATATTCAGATAAGTGAAGCAGGAAGTATGTATAGCGACGAGAACCCCAGCGCGCAAGGCGCCAGCAGCAGCGAGGAGTAATTTAGATAGCTCGCCGCCAGCGCTAAGGACATATATAGGCATGCGTGCGACTGCGGATGATAAGGACCATGCTGGAGCAGTGGAAGGGCGAAACGCGCCTGTTACGCTGCAATGGGCGCGGCGCAGGATGATGGCACTGTACATTGTCATGCACAAGCTGTGTCCCTAAGAACCCGCGTATTTGCGGGCACTCGCCCGGCATACAAGGGCATACAGCGCTGTGTTCCGGAGAGGGTGGTACTGCCGAGCAGCGAGCAGGTGAGGGAGCATGGGGTACGACATTGCACTGAACGATTACGGACGATGGCGCACGCCAAAGACACGGGGGACAAGTGAGGATGGACAATAGAACTAGCTTGGTCCCCGGCGCTTAAAACAAGCTGCGGGAGGATTGAATCTGGATCTATGGCGAATAGTGCAGGACGCGCTAAGGGAAAGACGTTCATTATTTCATGTTTATTCCCTACAAGTATGCGGCCAACAGCAGCGCGAGCACACGGGGGAACGAATTGTACGCATCCCCGCCGGCGCAACGGACACAGGAGAGCACAATAGTGGCGATAGATGGGGATGATAGGGAGGGATGAACACCCCGGAAGGCGAACTGAGCATCCAGAGATGACGACCGCACCAAATGCTCGGTACTGCTTTTCGGGGGTCTGCGTTGCGGGAACTGGTGGACCCGCCCGAAAGCGCAGTTGTCGAAGGAAAAAGTGGCGGACGCGTTAAAAAACCGCGACTCGTGAACGTCAGCTTCGTTCGAGATTTGGACCGCGAAACTGCGAATGTGTGGATCCTATGCAGGGGGAAGGCGGGATGGAGAGGCAGACAGACGGATGCGCTAGGACCGTTACTGGAGGGAAACACGGGCAGCAATCAGCGGCGAACAAAAGAGCGAGCTGAAAAACCATGCATGTCAAGTAACAATACTTTGCAGGATGTGAGTAAGAGAGGCGGAAACAACGATGCTTGGCCCGATAGGAGAAAATTCGTCGTACCGCAGGCTTTCCTGCCATCCATGCCATTCTTTAACTTTAAGGTTATTGTGCCGCTCCAGTGCATAGCTGAACGGCGTGTAAGAACTGACATGTGTTATGAATATCGGCAGGAGCTCGTGTGTCCGGTCACTAGTTTAACAACAAGTTCAATAACAACAACAAGGATTTATACAGAACACGTACCTCCTGCCCACCACTTAGCACCGAGACGTCGTCGTGGCAGGATTTTGACTTCGACTCTGTCATAGGTACCATCCGTGGAAACAATACATGCTAAAATCAAAAGATCTGCGGACTGAGATTAGAAGATGAAAGGTAGAAAAAGAGAGCGCTCTTGACGGTGAAGCGTACCAGGTCAATGTGTCGCGACTCGCCGGTCGATGGTCGCCCGGAAGATCATGCCACCATCAACTATGGACTGTCATACCATGAGTCATAGGCGCCGCGCAGTGCAGAACAAGGTTTCCAGTGATGAATTCAACTTCGAGAGCACTGCGAATTAGTGGTACATCGACGTGATACCAACGTGTCGAGCAAGTGTCGAGACAATGTTTGGACAATGTTTTGACAATTGTTGACTAGGAGAACGGTGGTCGGGCCAGGCGCGCTATTTCGCACTCCGACAGAAGACAGTCCGAGGCGGCTCCGGGCTAATCTTGTTTTTCACAAAAAGCAACACAAAAGTCAAAGAAAAACTGAGGACTGAATATACTATTATAAGCACAAGAAAAAATATTCATACCAGTGTAAGAATGCTTTCAAATTCACGGGGTATTGAGTAATGCATACCCCCAACCATCCTCGCGTAACAACCTTTCAATCAATTTCATACCTTCCATCACTTTCTCCTCTTCGAGTCTTTGCCCTACAACCTGGACCCCAACCGGAAGCCCGTGCATAGCGTCAGAGCTGTAGTCCACGTATGCACCACGCTCAACTGCATTACTGGGCTTGAATGTACTTGGAAGGCTGTCCAATTCGCGATCCACCCGAGTGACGGGCAATACACCAGCCGAGTAATCCAACTAGAAAATAATAATCAGCAATGCAAAGCTTGGTGGGTTTCAAAAGAAATCGTCCACCAAATTAAACAAGAAGCTGTATCCACAAGACGAAAAACCATTCTTCATGCCTCCATGTGGGACGGCAGGCAGTGCGTTCGGGACAGTGAGTACAAAATCGAGCTCGGCGTCCTTCCAGAACTCCCACCACTTGAGCTTGTACGCCTCCCTCTTAGCCACGAGGGGCCAGAAATTTACAACGCTCTTCTCGTGCCAACCCTCGAGAAGTCCAGCGTATGTCTTATCGCGCCGGATGTAGCGCACATACCAAGTGTATATAGAGCGGATAAACGAGGGGAGTCGGAACATGCGCATCGCCTGCACCATTCCTGGATCATTGGACTCGAAGAAGCTTAGAGGGGCGGTTGCCGTCTTTCCGCCATCAGCAAGGAGGAGGCTCGAGGCGAGTTTCAGCGCGTCGTATGGGCTGGGAGGCGAGCTGACCATACAATTTGATTTCTTGTCGTGCGAGTAGGAGGTTTAGGGTACTCACATGTCTATAACCTGGTGTCCGTGTTCGATGAGAGCATTGGCCACCATTTCCAAAGCGCGCCTGCAAGCAGGGGAAGGCGTCACCACCCCGTCGTTCCACATTACCCCCCACTTCAGCGGCTTCGACGACAGATCGACGTCACGCCACGGAATAGGCAGCACGGAGTGGTCATACTTCCACGGCTGCATGCTCATGATTGCCTTCCAGAAATAATCCAGATCTTCCAGCGTCCTCGCCATAGGCGAATAGACCGGCGCGACGCCTTCTTGGCCTGGCATGCTCGTACTGCTCCCCGTTTTCAGAAACCGCCCTACAGACGCTTTGATGGAGTACACGCCCGAATAGTGTGCAGGCACGCGCACGGAACCCGCAACATCAGTCCCGATACCAATGCGCGATCCGCCATATGCAAGCAGCGCGGCTTCCCCGCCGCTGGATCCGCCCGGGGAGTGCGTCTGCTTGTGTGGGTTGGTCGTGCGCCCGAAGACATCTGAGGCAGACTCGAAAGATAGGAGCGTGATGGGCACGTTGGTCTTCACGAACGGGACCGCGCCCGCATCCCGGAGCAGACGCACAAGGGCAGAGTCATTCTCTGCCGGCCTGCCCACCCAGGCGGAATATCCGATGCATCCGTCCCAACCCCGCACGCCGACGGTCTGGGTAAACGTCATTCAGCATGGCTGCGTAACAGGGGAAGGACGATTACTTACATCCTTCAAGCTGACTGGCATTCCAGCAAGCGGGCCATTCCTATTGCACTCTTTTGCCCAAACGAGCGCGTCGGTGAGCATGACCTCTGTCAAGCAATTGGTCTCCTCGTGGGCTTTCAAGGCCTTCTTTCCGTAGGTTGTCAAGATCTCTATGGGATCATGAGCTCCGGATGACACTTCCGTGACCAGTAACTGCACTGGCAGCTCGAGGATATGTTCGTCGTGCTCATCAATCGGTTCATGGAATTCGGATGGCAATTCCTTGATCCTCGTTCGGCGCTCTTCCTGCTTTCGATGGCTAGGATACAATTAGGCCAGGATTGCAACTGAACATAGGAGGCGTACCATGCTTGACGGTGGGCTAGCCAAGCAAAGAGCATGGTGGGTTCAAGTTGTGCGGTTCAGAGACATCAAGCATCACAGGCCATCACACGTGGAAATGCACCCGAGCCTCCATATCTCAGGACCCTATGTATGTTGGGAATCCTGGCGTGCCGATTGGTACACAGTCATGGTGAGAACGCTGGTGTATTTTTTGAAAGGCACTACACCTTTCCATGAATACCTTTGACTGCGCTTTAATAGTTCGTGTACGTGAGAGACCGAAGTGGATTTGGGAGCCAAAGAAAGTGAATAATTCTCTTCTATAGGGAGAGGGGTTGGAGAGGGGTTATTCAGAAACCTACTCTCTACATCAAGTTGGTCTACATATTTCAATAGATTTCAATTAAATACCAGTCGGTCATGGGCCGGGCCGTCACTGGTGGCGCGAGATTGTGGCATTGTTGCAACTTGTCCAAAAGCACATTTTTTCCTTACAATTACTGTATGTAAGTAGTTGGATATCTTGACAACTTTCTATATGTTTGGTGGCTTCAATTTGGCTTCAATGAGTTGATGGTGTGTCAGGCCGCCCCACCGGAAACCTGGGAATCTGAACAAAATCTTTGTAGGAGCCCTCCCTTTCCCCCCATTAGAATTATTCCAACCAACTGCCAACAAAGTACAAGAGAGACCCCCTGAGAGTCTCTAAGAGTACGTCTGGTCCGGGGAAATAGTTCACGCGATGGTATCATAATTGATGTCCGCGATTTCATCGAAGCTTCTCCGGCGAGACGACGGGCCGGCTGCCCGTCCTTTAAGTACTTCATTTGCGGGCGGGGAGGCTCTCATCCCCCTTTACCCCACAAATACCACTCCAGGCACAATGGTCAACGTCCCCAAAGTCAAACTCAACAACGGAAACGAGATCCCTCTCCTGGGGTAAGTATCGCCAATTAGCGCGAGTCAGGGTTTGATAAGATGCTGATCAGATAACACAGATTCGGTCTCTGGAAAGTCACCGAGAACACGGCAGATGTTGTCTACAACGCGATCAAGGCTGGATACAGGTTGTTCGATGGCGCATTCGGTACGCTCGACCGTGATTCCAGCGCGATCGCGATTAATTGTTAATGATCTTCAGATTATGGCAATGAGAAGGAGGCCGGCAAAGGCGTCAAGCGCGCCATCGACGAGGGTATTGTGAAGCGTGAGGAGCTCACTATTGTCTCCAAGCTCTGGAACACTTTCCACGAGAAGGAGCGCGTCGAGCCCATTGTCCGCCAGCAGCTCGAATGGTGGGGACTTGAGTGAGTCTCGTTCTATCTTTATTTTAATCTAATATTCTAACGCGCAAAATAGGTACTTCGATGTCTTCTACGTCCACTTCCCCGTGGCCCTCCAATACGTTGACCCCAAGGATAGCTATCCATCTGGATGGCAAAACCTTGAGGGCAAAGTTGTCCAAAGCAAGGCCACCATCCAGGAGACCTGGACCGCGATGGAGCACATCGCCGACCTCGGCCTCGCCAAGTCCATTGCCGTCTCCAACTTCCAGGGTGCACTGCTCATGGATCTCTTGCGCTACGCGCGCATCCGTCCTGCCCTCCTCCAGGTTGAGATCCACCCCTACCTCGCCCAGACCGAGCTTGTCGAATACGCCCAGCTAGAAGGCATTACTGTCAACGCTTACTCTTCGTTCGGCCCTCAGTCCTTTATTGAGCTCAAGTGGGACAAGGCCACGGAGTGCCCCCCTCTATTCCAGCACCCCGTAGTCGGTGCTATCGCTGAGAAGCACGGAAAGACGGCCGCACAGGTGCTCCTGCGCTGGTCGACGCAACGCAATATCATTGTTATTCCCAAAGCCACCAGGGCGGATCTCGTTCTGCAAAATCTGGAATCCCTCACCTTCGATCTCAGTCCCGAAGAACTCAAGCAAATCACCGCATTGAACCGCAACCTGAGGTTCAACAACCCTCCTGACGTGAGTTTTTGATTGGTTTTTAAATATCCTGGTACTTAAATGAAAACCATGCTACCTCTAGTACCTCGGCGTTCTGCACATTTTCGCTTAGAGCGGTCGACCTTCTCTATACGCAGACAACATGTATATTTATATATCTCGGTGAAATAGTCAATGCAGATTATATCCAATCACGATCAAGGTCGAATCGATCGCTGTGTTGAGTACACTACTCAAGATGCAGGGTATAATTTAGTAGCGAGCTTTACAATATGGCTTTCAAGATAGGGGTGTGTATACGTTCGAGGATTCAATACTACTTATGGCTTGCAAACCTGCACGATGGCATCTCTCGTTACATCACCCTCAAATAAGTAAACATGTCTTTATTTCCACTGGCTACGCAGCCACAAGAAAACGGACCTGATAGGTATCACAGGCTCTCGGCGTCCAATTCAACGACACCACCTGATAACGGTTAATTTACTTCCAGCTCGGAACTTCCTTGCCAATAAACCTTAGGCTGATGATTGCTTTTATTCCTTCCTGCCAAAATAAAAGTTCCGCGGTGAATTTACTTACGATTAACGAAAGCACCAATAACGCATCAAGAAGAAAAATCTCTGTGCGGGAACAGTGTCAAATCTGCACATCGAAGCAACATCGAAGTAGGCCGGCTGAGGCCGCGGAGTCCGGCCCGGCAGATATCATTGAGTTTGACCGTATTTACTTCCAAAGCCAATACACCGAAAATCCGAGTCGGCGCTTCACCGTGACGTCGCGTCTTCAACTCATTCTTTCCGACGAGTCGCTGCATAAGCCCTAGGCTTAACTTGCATACTGAGGACCACATAGAAGTACTGAAAAGTACTTTGGCCCTCTTTGCCTACTCTCCAACTCTTTTCTTCGCTTTCCGTTAACACGCAATGGCCGCCTTCATAACCCCTTCTCGCTTGGCGAGCCTCAAACAGCTACGCTGCAGCATATTCCAAACGTCGTACAACCCCCAGAGTCTGCGGACCGGCGCTAAATACCTGCGGCGGCGTCTGCGCGGACCATCGATGGTCGGCTACTATCCGGAATCATTCGACATTCCCCAGATCATGAGGCAGAACAAGTGGCTGGAGATGGTGGACGAGGACGAGGAGGAGCGTCTCATGGACATCGTGGATCGGAAGAAGAGAGGAAAGGGCACGCCGAAGAAGGCGAAGACGCCAGGTGCGTACAACTATCATTTGCGTCGGCTCTGCTCAGGGCTGGTTGGCGGGGTACTGACAACGTTTCCTTGTTCATAGAGGAGAGCAGGAGGTTGACCAAGAGGAGGTAATAGTAATAGGGTACCCAACAGCAAGGAGGCTCGCGCATAGCGGTATCTACCTCTAACTTCCGAGTCGGCATTTGGGTATTTTGTTCCGCCGAGACATCTGTGGTATAATCATTTCTTCCTCACGCCGTCATATGTTGTCCTGGAAAAAAGATACGGCTGCTGTGAGGAATAGAACAAACTTGCACTAGAAGTTGATGCCAGCTTGGTTTGTCCTCTCCTCATTTGACAGAAAGACGACCACCACACTTTTGTTTAATTTCGTCACAGGCAGCATTACTACGAGCTCACGTCGGTTTCACATTCTGGAGCTGGGAAACCACAACATTCGAATCTGACTCTACTGGACGAGTCTGGATCCCAGATTCAAAACTCACACCATGTTTCGCGGACTTCTCCCAAGATGGTCCCTGGAAGAGAATGCTGATTTAGATCTCCGAAGTGCCTTCCATTTTTCTGGACACGAAAGCTAGAAGAGACATGCGACAAGTACTACGACCAACATAGTGAACAGCACTGCCTGATACGCTTTGAAGGGAAGCCGTGGGTGATGGGCCTCCCATGATCCAACATCAAAACAGCCCTCTCGAAACGGCGTTCCTAGCAATGACGGGCTTCCATCTACCCTAGGGTACTGCATAGCGGTACTTCTTATACACCCCAGATTAAATGATCTGATGTGTTAAATAATTCACAGGTGACCGCTAAAATATGATCCCGCCTAGCATTGGCTCCGCGCAGACGAAAGTTGAACAAATAAAAAATTCATCACGGTATCCTCCACATAGCAATGCCACTCCTATCAGCATCAAGTTCCTTTCTGGCGTCCTTGCTCTCTTTGCTGCGTATTGCCGCGGCAACGAGAAGCGTAATCGCATCTTTGAGCGCCTCTTTTGCCCTGCCACTAGCATCACCGTCGCCATTTGCGGACTTTTCATTCCCCTCGGCGCTCTCTTCGTGTTCCGTGAGCGCGCCCGTGCTGCCGACAGCCCCATTTGTATCTTCTGGGCTCGCAACGACGACGCGCGCCCAGTCGATACACAGGTCCACAAATTCAAAGACAATGTCCACCACGCCCTCGAACTTCCCGCCCGGGCTGCGCGCGCCGTCTGCCGCCGGCAGCACAATTTCCCATAATTGTGCGAGTGTCATGCCGTCCCAGGCGACGAGCGGCGCGCCGGACTTCACGGGGACGACGAGCGCAGGGCAGCCATTGAGCAGGATGTAGTTGAGCACGCTCTCCGAGGGCCGCGCGCTCGATGTCCAGAGCGCCCGGTGCGGCCTCAAGCCGAGCACGGTGATGAGCATGCGGCGCGGCGGGGGTGGGGGCGGGGGCGACGCAAGTGCGGCATCTGGAACCGGCGACGGCGAGCGGGAGCGGTGGAAGACAGATGCGAGGTTGGGGATGCTCAGCTCGGAGAGGCCCTTACGGAGCTCGGCGAGTGAAGACGGTTCTGGCTCCGGCGCCGGCACCGGGTCCGGCGCATTACAGAGTGCGATGACGGATGCTGCCTCGGCGAGGAGCGTTTCGCCAATGCGGTAGTCGCCTACAGGATCGTTTCCGGAAGCGGAAACATCGTGTGTGGAAATAGGCGCCGGCGGAGATAATCAGATTACGGAGTGCGCGCAGCAGGAAACGAACATCATTCGGATGCGGGATGGATATGTGCGAGATGTGCGAGGGGTCGAGCGGTGCGAAGTCAGTTTGGGGATCTATTCAAAATCGAATCATGATTTACTCGCCTGACAGGAACGGGCCATGACAAAAAATTATGTCAGGTTTCAAGTTCCTCGGGATGATCGGGCGCCGGCCACTCGCAAAGAGGTATGGCGAAAACCAGCCTTTCTCTACGGCGAGGTAGTCTTTGACGGCGGAAAACAAGGACGAGTCTCTGATGCACGGGGGAAATATTAATCCCGGATGAAGACGCCGAATAATATTCTACTTGCGTGTGCAAAGAACTGCGATAGAATCCCAGCGCCGCATCCGACATCGTGTGCTTGTACTTGAGCGTAATCAGGAGCACTTTGACACCCGTCGTTTCGAGCCGTTTGGAGTGGATGGGCACAATATGCTTGATTGGCTTGTCGAATACGAGGTCGTTCGCGACCCTCACGCTCAGTTCAAAGCCGGTGTGCATCCCCAGTTCGACAAGTATACTGTCTCCTATTGTGGACACAACCATATCGGACACGGGGCCCATTCTGTGGGACAGAAAATGTGAAACGTTATATCAGATAAGGCAGAGAAAGAGGGACATCTGCGCCGGGCCGCATGTATGTAGCCTTTGCAATGGGGCAGGCAAAACAAAATCGACGAACGGCGTTCGAATGAATACAGAATATAGAAGACAGATAAAAACGTACACTGGCGCAGCCACTGCCGCCATTCCACCCTATCATATCGCAGCCCGGCAGATTAGTGGTAGATGATGTGCATAGATGCGATGGAGCGCACCGTCGCTGCAATCACTGTGTGTACCACCAGATCACGAAAGCGGATGCATGGTAAAAATAACGGCGAGGAGTCGCCCCACTGAGGAGTGAGATCAAACCAAAAAAAAATTAAATCGGTTAGGCGGATCCAGTGCGCAAGTGGTTAGTATTGCGTAAGTGTTGTATCATGATCGATGTAAAGCGTAGAAAAAAAACATAAGATATCAGTCAAAGATCAAACAGACACACAGACTCCGGCAAAACGAGAGGCGTATTCACTCACAGGTGAGAGGCAGATGACATTCGTTCCTGTGGCACGCAGTGTCTCGTAGGACGACATCACGATTCGGCCTGTCATCGACTGCAGAGAAAGAGGACACGTTAGTTCTCGTGCGCATGCAGTACACCATCTCCCCGCTCATCACGAGCCTTATAGTAAAGACGTATCGCATAGTGCAAGAAGGACACAGGATAAAAGCAGGACGCGCAGTGCGCCGCTGACCTGTGGCTGCCCGCCATGTTTGCGAGCACACCCCCCGCGCGTCACGCAATGATCTCCATGAAGCGCGAGCGCTGACAGGACCTGGACAGGAAGGCTGTCCGCATGGAGGGCGCGGGACCCACAGTGTTTCCGGCGCTCCGACGTGCGATCCGGCTGGACGCCGTGGCCGATGAGTTGACCCGCATTCATAGCCAAGCCGAAGCCCAAGGTGTAATCTAAAGGCTGCACTCACTCCAATCAGCTTTCTCATGATCCACGGCGCGGCCTTCTCCTCTTCGGCAATGGATGGATCGTGGATAGAGCCCGGGTCAATTGGGCCCAGCGCTGAAGGTTCCGGCATGGTCTTAGTCCGGAGAAAAGGAAAAGGTGTGGAGAGCAGAAGGGGAGATGTGCGACGCAGAGGCTGCGATGTGGCAGGAAATTATCGGGTGGAAATTGTCGGCAGAAATCTGTACAGATGTTCAAACGTCAATGTTGCGAGAGATCTGGACGGCGCTATTAAGATTGCATTTGATCATGATCCTGATTGTATGATTACGGGCCTACTTAATCGCATTTTTAGCTCGCTATAGGTCCATGCAGAAAGTACTCGAAACCTGCAGTCCTCAAACGTGAACGCCTTCGTCATAAGGAATGGTCTACAACGGGTACAAGCCGTTCAAGGATTGGCTGCAATTTTCCAACTGTTGTGTATATTTCTAGGTCAGAAATAATTATAGGGTCGTCGAGCTCGGCCTTTCTCATGAATCCGATATACATAGCTCAATGCTGTGCCATGTTAGGTCTCAACTCACGGTCAATGTGCAGCTTTACGAGACCGACATTCCAATCAACCCAGCTTTGCAAGAACGTTCGAACTTCAGACCAGTTCAGACATGTACCAGTTGCGCATGCAAAGTCAATGCAAAATACAGGTATTTTTCGTTACATTGTGATCTACCACCCTCCTCCCGAGGCGTTGAGGCCTCTCACCAAGAAGCGACCATCGGGGTTACCCCACGGCGCTCCTGGACCTCACGGCTGCATGAGCCGATCCGTCCCTGCCTGCCCCCTCCGAGAGCATTAAATACAGACTCTGTTGAACGAATCACGAAACATCCACGCGATGTGTAGGACGTTGAAGATCCCATTCTCCCGTCTATTTGGCGAGGGCTCGTTGAGGCCGTCGATGACTACGGGCATTGACCACACATTTAGTAGCGGTAATGGCTCTGGAAAAGCAATTAAAAAAGAATGAATATCCAACATTTAAGGTCAAAAAAGTAAGGAACGTACGGGCTTGTAGGGTCCCTGAACAGGGATGTCCAAGTAGGCGGACTGGGTGGTGGAGAGGGTGGTCAACTTGACGTTGAGCTGGGCGAGATGGGCACGGGCAACCTCCTCGTCGAGCTCCTTGGGGAGCATGTGGACGCCGAGGGGGAACTTCTCAGGGGTGGTCCAGAGAGCAATCTGGGCAAGAACCTGGTTGGCGAACGAGCAGGACATCACGAACGAAGGGTGGCCGGTAGCACATCTACGAAATTAACCGACGGGTTAACAATACTCTCGAACAAATGATAAGAATCAAACATACCCCAAGTTAACGAGACGGCCTTCAGCGAGAAGGATGATGTGGCGGCCGTTGGCCATGGTGAAACGATCGACCTGGGGCTTGACATTTGAGACGGAAACAGCATTGGCCTTGAGCCAGGCAACGTCAATCTCGACATCGAAGTGACCGATGCTAAAGATTGCGATAAGTACAGATCAAGTTCTGGCAGCATAATGGAAGGCACGTACTTGCAGACGATGGCGTCCTCAGGCATGACAGCGAAGTGAGCACCGGTGATGATATCCCTGTTACCGGTGGTGGTAACGAATACGTTCGAGCGGTACGCGGCGTCCTCCATGGTGGTGACTTCGTAGCCAGCCATGGCAGCCTGGAGCGCGTTGATGGGATCAATCTCAGTGACCAAGACACGGGCACCGTAGGACTTCAGGGATTCGGCGCACTAAAAGATCCAAAGACAGTCAGAAGCTGATAAGAAACACTACGATACAGAATAACTCACTCCCTTGCCGACATCACCAAAACCGGCGACAACAGCGACCTTACCGGCGAGCATGACATCGGTGGCACGCTTGATTCCGTCAACGAGAGATTCGCGGCATCCGTAGTAGTTGTCGAACTTGGACTTGGTCACAGAGTCGTTGACGTTGATGGCGGGGATCTTGAGCTTGCCATCACGGAAGGCCTTGTACAAGTGGTGGACACCAGTGGTGGTCTCTTCCGAAACACCGCGGATTTCTATTGCACACGAGGTAAGTTTATATTGCGGCAAGTGGAGACTTTGTCAGTTACCGGAGAGGTACTGGGGGTATTTCTCATGGACGATAGTCGTGAGATCGCCTCCATCGTCGAGGATCATGTTGAGGGCCTTTCCACCCTTGAATCCGGCAATGGTCTGTTGGATACACCATTGGTATTCCTCCTCAGTTTCGCCCTTCCAGGCGAAGACGGGCACACCGGTAGCGGCGATGCTATTTTGGGATCGATCGAATATTTAGGTTAAAACTTCGGGTGATATTTAGACTGTACTCACGCAGCAGCGGCATGATCTTGAGTGGAGAAAATGTTCTGAAGTAGATTTTAGTTCAAGCTCAAGGCCGATCTGGCAGAAGACTCACGCAGGATGACCAAGTAACTTCGGCACCGAGAGCAGTCAAAGTTTCGATGAGAACCGCGGTTTGGATGGTCCTGGAAACAAGAACAAGGGTGTCACGGTGATTCTTTTGGACGTGTTTTTATCACACACATGTGGAGACATCCAGCAATGCGGGCATCCTTCAGGGGCTGGGAAGGACCGTACTGCGTTATCAAAACAAAAATCAGTTAATCGCTACTACCAGATGTTAGATCAGACGTACCTTTGTCCTGAGGTACATGAGACCGGGCATCTCATTCTGGTTGTGGAAAGGATCAGTTAAACGATAACATCAGGCGATGATGAACACTGCTAATTTACCTCTGCGATTTCGATCTCCTTGCGACCGAACGCAGCGAGAGAAACATCTTGAACGAACAATAAACATCGATATTCCCTTGCAAATATCGGAAAACGGCCTACCAGCGACTTTGAAGACCATTTTGTGAGTGTGGGATGGGGGGAGGTAGATAAGAGTAACTACTCGTAAAGAATTTGCAGTCGAACGTTTTTGTTTTTCACAAGCAGCACGTGCAATGCCGGCCTTGCCGGAGCAGCCGCGCGATGCCGGTCACTAACATTCATCCATCGATCTCATTAGGTAACCAACGATCCCTTCTTGTTCCACTCCTCCTTCTGAACAGCCCGTCGTCTCCTCCTCCCTGGCTAATGTCAATTACGGGCGATCATAAGGCAACCAAGAAAGAATGCCGCATAGCCGAGATTGTTCAGCACTCCTGTGAGGTTGTCCAGGACAGTACAGGCACGAATATTGTTGAATGCTTCCCTGTTCTCCGATTTTTCCAACTGTAAGCTCAGAGGTGCGCGTCACTTTTCTTCCTAAATATACAGCACAGTTGCAAAGGACACCCGGCTGTCGAAATCACCAAGTTTATCGAGATAGACGCGAACGACGGGGGCATTGAAATCCCACATGGCTTCAGGTGAGCTGGGGGTCGTCTGCTAGCCATTTGAAAAGCGTGAAACATTTTCCAATTCGCAGAAGCGATTCTATTCAAGGCCGGCCTTGGAGAGATGTCGTTCGCTATGACCTTGACAAACCTGACGACAAACAAATTCCCGGATCACATCCTTCTGACACAGCAGCCTAAATCTGGCGGAACATTAGATACTCCCGCAGACTCCCGCCTGCTCTTTAAACATTGGTGCCTCAAACGATCTTTACATGTCTGTATGGCGACTACGCACCCCGTCGGCAAGACTTGTGGCTTTTATCGCAGCTCGGTGGGCTTCATGCCGGCGCGAATTGAATACACGATCCTTGGACATAGTATTCTCGTCCAACGTTAATTCGTTGTATCGAGTCTCTAGCTCAATCTATAATACAGACCCCATGTTAATGAATAAACCCCACTCCAGTCTAAGCTATGCTGTGATTTAATAAAACGGCTTGGACAGAATGCGCTTTGGCATTCTCTCCGGCGCGCTACATAGATCCACTTGCTAGTGTTTGTTTGAAATGGGTCCGGGGTACAAAGTTGGAAGATTTAGTTGGGAATGTTGATCCGGGCGCGACACGCACTGCACGCGCAGTGGACTTGAATCGATCAGTGAGATGAAACGTCGGTTCATCAATCTCTACTAATAAGTTTACGCCATCAGATCCACTCCAGATTTGTATCCATCACAGCCTCTCCCTTCGCAGATCCCAGCCCTACGTCGCCATGAATCACATCTGCAACAGGCGCGCTTGAGTATGATGTCCAAGAAAATTGCACATAAACCTGTCTAGTACGCTGTTGCACAGTGGTTTCTCTAAGCACCGCCCATTGATATCATGGATCACAACTTGTTTGAACCGTACCTCTTCTCCCAACCGGTCATAAAAGACGAGCAGGATTGTGGATCCCCATTACTCAGCCCGCCTGCTACTCCTTCCCTTTCCTCCCCCCTCACGTTGCCGAGTTTGCCGACGACCTCGCCTCGCCGCAACAGTTTTGCATCCTCTGTGGCCTCACCAAAACGCCAGCGACCATACCCGACCATAAAAACATTCAACAGTCCTCCACAAGAAGAGCTTAGTACAATGTCTTCCAACGGAGCAGCATACGGATCATATACCCATGGTTCTGCTCGTAGCCATGGTCGATCCCACCCCTCCGGCGAACGCAGGTCATCCGACGGAGAGAACCAGAATGCTTACGCACAGAGTTCTCAATATATGCCTGTAGGCCCTAATGCACAATCTTCACACCTTAGTCTTACTCACAATCTCGGTGTAGGACTCGTACTTGGTTTCTAGCACACTCAGTGGCGCTATGGGCGATGCGAACATGTCACACTCTAGGCAATCAAGGTCTCCCGCTTCATCACATAGCGGAAGCGCCTATGCCGGCAACGTACCCCAAAACCAAGAGATGAATTGGACCTCGCAACTACACTCGAGCATGATGATTTCTTCGAATGCCTCTACCTACCCTGGTGTGCCTGGACATGGCGGCCTCTTCAGCGGCGGTAACCACGACCTGTCCATGAACGACTTCACGACCGCACGCAAGCTGTCCCCCGAATCCTTGTCACCGCCTTCACCATACACACACGGTAATGGGCAGCTGGCGAGCGGCATGATGGGCTTCCCTGGTTCGATGAACGTATATCCTTCCTCGCCCCAGGATAGCCGAAGCGACGCGGATACAATCCGCCACCTACAGCGCCGCGTGCGCGAGCTCGAACAGGAGTGCAACCGCGCGCGGACCGCGCTCGCGATGGGGCACGCTCAGGGTCTGCCGAACGCACCCGCGTCCGCTCCGTTTCAGGGTCAATGGCGCGTGCGCACCGACGCGCGCAAGCGTATCTTCTGCTCGTTAAACCGCGCGGGCAACGCGCTGTGCTCGTGGCACGACTCACGGCGCGAGCGGCGCATGTTCCCGCCGCGAAATGCGCCCCCGGGATTCCTGAACTGCGGGTGCACGTACGACGAGGCGCTCTTCGAGGAGAGCCTCGCGCGTCATGGAGTCGGCAGTTACCACCCCGGCGAGAACGTGCGCATGGATCCAGCCCTGCGCAACCCGCTGCTCAAGCTGCTTGTGCAGCGCTACGGCTACAAGGACGGTGACTTCGACCACGACCCGCTCACGGAGACGTGGAGCCCAGGTGAGGAGCCCGGCCAGTGGGAGCAGAAGGCGCAATCCGGCGCCCTCATGCGTAGGCGGAACGAGAACGCCCAATAATCGCGCGTCGCATGGGTGTCCTGCTTCGTTCGTCGCGTCTTTCCAGGATTGGAGATCTCATCGCTGTATCACATTACCCTCGCTCATCCACACCTTGCCCATTTGTAGCCATATCGATTTCTGTAGCCTCGTCCACGGCCTAGTGCGCATATCGCACTGCAATTTATTCTAAACCTCACGATTTCTTCGTTGCTAATACCCGCATTCGTTTTTTCTGATTACCACTCTTTCTTGTACCACTGTCTTTTCGCACAAGCAGTATCTTAAACCCCATTAAAGTTTCCACACTGTAGCATATTGGCTCGGCAAACCCTTAATATCTGCCTACCCCCCTTGACTGTATTTTTACGACTCCTTAATTTAATTGTCATGACAAACGAACAAAAAACATTCGTTCGATGTGTTGCATTACATATGTCCTTCCGCCTGCAAATTCCCGATCTTTGACGTATGACTTTGAAACGAAACTTGCAGGGACCGTGCATCCAATGTATCCGCGCGGGAGTTACTCGTAAAATAGCACGCTGTAGGCGATCAGCAGACAACCTGGTATGGACGATTCCGAAAGGGACAAATATTCGTGTGCTGTAACTCGACCGCTGACCCTGAAACGCTCATCAGCAAAGGGTCATGCAGCAGGTGCAAATCGCAAAATGTGGGCTATCGAATCAGCTAGAGCGAGGCTCAGCGCTAAGCATAACATATAAAAGAATAAATCAAGTATCGTCATGAGTGCCGGCCAAAAACATATTTTGGAAATAGGTTGTACAGGTCAAGAGAAAGCTAAGGACGGCAACTGCCTGCGACGGCCACAACTTGAAGCGACTGATGCGTACGCTCGCGGATTTTGAAATTGACCGGCTGAGGCACATTCCGTGCGAGTGCGCAGCCAGAGGCAGCCGGCACCCCGCTTATTTACCCCTTCGAAGGGATCAAGTAATAAGTAGGCATCGACGCTGGCCACCATTGGGTGCCGGCTTGTAGCGGCGGTTGATGATGTTGCGGTTACTCAGACCGATCCGTATGCGCGCATGATCGTGCGCGACCTATAGACGCCCGGCGGCCCGGCGCTTGTTGTTCTATTTCAATGCATCTCTTCAGAGCGCCAGCTCTACCTTGCGACATGTTGCACCTTAGCTGACGTGGCGTTAACCCCATGTATGCACGAAATGGCCGACGATCCGTGCGTGGCGAAGAGTTTATGTACAATCGTAAACGTGCAAACCAATTTGGGAAATGAGTGCGTGGTTTCAGGGCTTGATTGTTGAGAAGGTGCTGGATCGTCGTCCATCGGCTCGCCCTACAACTCGCTCTGCCGGGCTGCACACCCTGAGCAAATGATAACTATAAGTTATAATTGTACTTGATTGCTGGCCCAACAATTTGTCGATGTGTGCGACAGTACACCCATGTAGCAGTGGCCTGGTATCAGGGTAAGTATTGGTCATAACGATTGTATATACAGAGTCTTGAACATCAAATGTATTTCTCAGAGCTACTGGATCTGGATCTGTGGCGGGCATCATCGAATATTAGCTCCATGATACTTGTCGCCGGCGTGAAGGGAAATTGATTGTGCCCAACAATGCCCCACAGTGGTGAATCGAATTCGACGACGTACAGTCACCAGCAGCAGCAACACGCAAAAGCGAGTCTGAGTGCTAAATTTAGCTCACATATCCAAGTCTGACCTGTTCTATGGAAACACCAGCCGTTATCATGCAGCAGAAGACCAAGTTACATATCTTCCGACGATATTCTAATGGAAGATCGAGCGTCTGCTTTCCAGCTTTGCGATAGGTAAAAGTGTTTCTTTTTACGACTGGAAAATCTAGAACCTGGACAGTCACTGGAAACCCGTCTCCGCTGCCTAGATGAGTTGGAAGATCGTGCAGTCTTCTGTTTGCATTCATTTATAGCGGAAAGGAGATAGTAGAGGGAGACGGAATGAAGCCTGTCTCTGCAATGTGGCCTTTTGCCACGCAATTGCTGTCTAGAAAATAAGCGCCCGTCATCACTGCCGGGAGCCAACAATTTTTTAATGGAAAGATTTTGGTTTAAAATGTAGATTAGATAAAATATATCCTTTTTAAGCGATTCTTCTGAATGAAAAAGACATGAAGAACGAGAATAAAAGGTAGAGTATGTGAATGATTTTGCATATTTACTATTATACCTTTTGTGAACATTTTTAGAGCGGCAAAATCGGTTCACGATGCAAGCTTTTGTTCGCGTTCTTCAGTGTGAAATTTTTGACATTTTTCAATATTGAAAAATGCATTTAAAATCCCTCATTTAGAAAAGTACAAAACAAAAAGATGTTTATCAGTTTTGAAACGATTGTTCAATGTTTAAAATAGACCACTGAAATTTCAGTGGTCTATTTTAAACATTGAAGAATCGTAAAACAATTCATCGTTGTCTTCGCGTTTACCTTATTGTTAAATGAGGCATTTTTAATGCATTTTTCAATATTGAAAAACATCAAAAATCTCACACTGGAAAACGCGAACAAAAGCTTGCATCGTGAACCGATTTTGCCGCTCTAAAAATGTTCACAAAAGGTATAATAGTAAATATGCAAAATCATTCACATACTCTACCTTTTATTCTCGTTCTTCATGTCTTTTTCATTCAGAAGAATCGCTTAAAAAGGATATATTTTATCTAATCTACATTTTAAACCAAAATCTTTCCATTTTATTTGCGTTTTTCACTCGGAAAAATTGTTGGCTCCCGGCAGTGCATACATGACAGTCGATATCTGAGTAAGTAAGGAAAACAACTGATGGACTCTGTCATATACCCCGACGATTTGTGTGCACCGATTCACACGATGATTTCGCTGA
The DNA here is from genome assembly GCA_000827495.1 of Hypholoma sublateritium FD-334 SS-4. NCBI lineage: Eukaryota > Fungi > Basidiomycota > Agaricomycetes > Agaricales > Strophariaceae > Hypholoma > Hypholoma sublateritium. The sequence goes on from KN817557.1 coordinate 208,854, forward strand.
GAAACACGTCTGGCCGTACATGGGCGCACACTTTAGCAGTGCAGTCTTTCTAATAGAGGTACTTATCCATTATCAAGTATTTGATCATTGCTTTTCGATGAGGCTCGGATAAAGCAAAGAGATTATTCACTCATTCCAGCCTCCAGGCAGCACGCCGCGCGTTCTGTGCCTCACAAACATACGGGCCCGACCATGCACTGGCGGCATTGCGACGCGCGTCCAATGCTAAATGCCGAAGACTCGGCCAGAGAAGCACGACAGGGCGCCTCAAGACGTCGAGGGTCAGGGAGTGCTCAAAATTTCCAGCCCTATCACCGGACCGGGCCTCCCCATGACTAAGTCTATGTGAACATTTGGCGAAAGAGGAAGCGTCTATGTGAATATTTGGCGAAATAGGAAGGCCCATGTGAATATTTGGCGAAAGAGGAAGCCGAGTCCGATAGATTTCCACCTATTGTTGGCCCACACCACATCTGCGAATGCATGAGTATTACTCATCGGCTTGGGCGAATGGTATAAGAACGAGACCTTGAGGGATGCTCTGAATTCCCCAGTTCATTGCAACCAGCTCTAGCCTCAGCCGACCTATACACTAAAGATGTCTTTGTTCAAACCCGCTGCTATTCCCAAAACCGGCCTTGGTCGTTATCGTGTTCTCTCTGCCACCGCTGGAGTACATGTCTCGCCAATCGTGCTTGGCGCGATGAGCATCGGCGACAAGTGGGATGATCTTGGCTTGGGCGCAATGGATAAAGAATCTAGCTTCAAGCTCCTTGATGCGTACTTTGATAACGGGGGAAACTTCATTGACACCGCAAACAATTAGTATGCCGCATTTTTTTTTGTTTCTATATTGAAGGTCGTGACCGCTTACACGCGTGGATTTATTTTAGCCAGGATGAGAGCTCGGAGAAGTTTATCGGTGAATGGGCCGAGAAGCGGGGCATCAGAGATCAGCTTTTTATCGCTACTAAGGTGCGCTACGCCTCCGGCCTATAACTTGAAATCGTCTCTAATATTTAATTACAGTACACCACCGACTACAAGCTCCGGGACGGCGCGATCGAGCAGAGAATTATGTACACCGGAAACAATGCTAAATCGCTGCATGTCTCCGTCGAGGCGTCCCTCAAAAAGCTGCGCACAACGTACATCGACCTCCTGTACTTGCACTGGTGGGACTGGGACACCGGCATGGAGGAGGTGATGAAGTCGCTCCACACCCTCGTATTACAAGGCAAAGTCATCTATCTCGTAAGTTTATTTATAATCCACTGCTACGGCGGTTGACATCATTAAATAACGCTGCTTTGCTGCTAGGGTGTATCTGATACGCCGGCGTGGATTGTGTCCAAGGCCAACCAGTACGCACGGGACCACGCGCTGACACCGTTCTCTGTATACCAAGGCGCGTGGAATGTTTTGGAACGCTCATTCGAACGCGATATCATTCCCATGGCGAAATCCGAGGGTGCGCTTCACGTCTTGCTCTGCCCAGTCACCAGTAATCTTATGACGATCAATGCTAGGTATGGCGCTGTCCCCATGGAATGTCCTCGCCGCCGGAAAATTAAGGACCGACGAGGAGGAAGAGAAGCGCCGTCAGACCGGCGAGAAGGGGCGTCAATGGGCAGGGCGTCCCTGGGAGCGCAATGAAAAAGAGAAGAAAGTCAGCAAGGCGCTCGAGAAAGTCGCCGCCGAAGTCGGCGCGAAGCACATCACCTCCGGTACGTTCCTCATTGATTTTCGAGCGCATGCCACAAGTCTGACCTGTTCCGGCGCCGGGTCTTGCGATACGCAGTTGCAATCGCGTACCTCCTGCAGAAAGCGCCGTACGTCTTCCCCATCGTCGGCGGGCGGAAGGTCGAGCACCTCCTCGCTAACCTCGAGGCGCTTGAAATTTCCTTGACCGACGCGCAGATCCAGAGCTTGGAGAGCGAGGTCGAATTCGACCCTGGGTTCCCTTCCACGTTCATCGTACGTCTCTACGACCTATCTTCCTGCGTAAATTTTTCTCACCGCCGTGCCATTTGACAGGGAGACGGAAGCAAGCCTGTGTTTCTCATGGCGGCCTCTGGGCACACTTACAGGCCACTCATGCAACCTCTTCCGTCATCGGTCGGCAAGCAGTAGATGTCCCCGCCGTGCTGCCGCTGAACGTTGGGCCCAAATATGTAAATATGGAGATGCGACTCAGTTCGCTGAATGCATTGTTGGCTCTACGCGTACACAAGCCTGCCTTGTACAAGTTGAAACCTTGACATGCAATGTACCACCCAATAATCTAGGCCTTCTCAAATTTATCTCCCTGCGAAGTGCAATCCGTCCGGTTCAATTGAGTCTCAGGTTCTTGTTTTTTTGTCCTTCATTCTCAAAAAAACATCAATCAGCGCACCTTCCACCTTTCCCGATTTCACAAAACTGGCCTTTCGACACGCCCCCATTTTTCTTCCGCGAGGCACATCAGCGCTTTAGCGCGCATCCCGTCGGGCGTAAGCATGATCAAATCAAGTAATGCTAGTGGCGCGATACCCCTGGTATTGACACAAACTGCATACTGATCATGATTTGTGCACCCAAAAATGCCTTCCCTAAGAAATTACATCTGATTGCGGTAGCGCAGCTAGGTGCTGTAGCTTTATCTTTCGGACGTCCGAGTAATGCGCTAGTACATAGTGGGCATACTCCTGCGTCACTTCCTAGCGCGTGGCTGAAACCGCGCTTGCGGATACGCTGCGCGCGGAGGCGCTAGCAAAATCGCTCGACGCGTTTTATGCGCTGCTCGCTTCCGCGTCGGGCGACCCCAGTGGTAGCAGCCCGGAGTGCGCATGCCATCCTAGGTTCTGCGCTAACAATCGCCAGCTCCGCCTGCCAGCTCGCCACGGCACACCCCACCCTACCCGTGCGCGCGCAGGTGAAACAGTGCTCCAGCCCGCGCTCGCGTCCAGCATCACAGATAGGGACAGCCTGATGATCAGCGGGCTTCCGGGTCGCCGTGCAGCCCGTTCCACAGGCGTGCGAGGACCGCGCGTCCGCGCACGCACGCACGCCGCGGTGGGGCGTTCAGACTACGACAACTTGGCGCGTGCGATCAACTTTAATTAGCTATACATAGGGGCGGTTGACAGTGGCTCTGCGATGCGCCACTGACAGCGCCCGCGGTGCCAAAGGCAATTTGTATATATCGAGCTTGACAATAAGGCGCGCTAGATGAGACGGGACGCCGCTGAGGCCTGCGGCGGTGCGCGTCATATGTCGAGCCTGAGGCGTGTTAGCCCGAGACGTCGCTGGGGCGTGCGGCGTGCGGCGGTGCGCGTCTGACTGGCGGCGCTGGAGCGTGGACCTTGGAGGGCCGCCGCGGCGCTGCGCGTGCGGATGGATGCTGCAGCCTGCAGTGCGCGCAGCCGAGAATCCGACAAGCGGCGTACGATGCACTTTTATCTGTGGCGGTGGTAGATACGCGTCCTTAAGGCGAAATAATGGGCGAATGAGCTGCGCACCAGCCTATTCCGGGATGCTCATTGGCATGCTGCCTCGCGATTGAAGCTCGGCGGTTGGTTCCCGTGCGGGGGGCTAATATAATAGGCCTCCGCCTCCGAAAGTCAAAACAAAGTCAATGCAGTAGTAGACCGGCCTGTATGTATTGGTATCTGCATCTAAATCCACGAATTGGCGGTTCTGCGCAAATATCCTTTAGACTACTGATTGATCGTTTCAAGTCTACAAATTCTGAGCTGGGCGTGCCTTTTGCATGTTTCGGCTCACCACCTATCTTATCTGGTGGCACAAAAATAATGGCCAGCGTTGCCCGACTGCGGAGTTATTTCTTTCCCCACTGGCGGTCAAAAATATCCACCACTCAACGCCCATTTTGCGAGCTGGTCGAGAGCGTCTGGTCCACCTTGGGTCCACCATCAAATGAATGTTCTTTGTTTACGTAACAAAGCCATTTCATCGATAACGAAGGATTATCCACATTGATCGATGATCCTTAACCACAACCCACACTGGCAACCTGGCGATCACCCTCCTATCCACATTTATAAGGCACCCTACTTCCAACTGCAGGTGCAATTGAGGGTTAGATGCCTTTCATCGACCTTGCCGTTGGATCCGTTACTTAATATTAGCGATGGCTATCAATAAAGCAGGCGTTACAGTAGCCTCGAGGCATGCCGAACGTGACTGGCGGGTTCCATCGGCTTCGATTTCCTTTGAACCACAGCAGCCAGCATGCAGAACTTTCTAAATAGCGCGTGGTTGTTCCTGGCGTCCAGTTCTTCTCTTCCCGCCCCTCGACATGAACCATCCAACAGCGTGGGGAGGCCGCCGCGCCTCGGTCGGCGTCGAGAGCTTGGCCAGCGCCGCGCCGCCGTACTACACGACACAAACGGACGGACACTCGCCTGCGCCCCTTGACCAGCCCGCGGCAGTGGCACAGGAGCCGGACGACGACGACGACTCCGAGCAGGGCTCGCAGTCGATGCACTCGTGCGTGGAGGACCTCTCCGATGCCCCGCTGCCGTCGCCGCACTCCGTGGAGGACCTCAGCGGGACGGACAGCCGGCAGGACGACGATGCCACGACGATTGCGCACGGGTACACGTTCCCGCACGCGGACCGCTCGGACACGACGGCGAGCCCGCCGTCGACGAGCGAGTCCCACCTGAGYAGCGCCGGAACAATCTCGGCGCGCCGGCCGCCAGGGCCCTATTCGCACGAGACGCGCACGCGCTATGCGCGCCACTACTCGACGCCAACGAGCCCGTCCGCGTCGTACGGCGTGCTCGCGCAGACGACGGGCGCCGCGCCGCCGACAACAATGTACCACCATCGCCCGGCCTCGCAGCCCGCTGGGATCGGCCAGGTGGCCTACCGCCAGAATAGGACCGCGCTGCACGACCCGCCCCAGGATTCCGTGGACGGCCACGCGCGCGGCATGATGCAGCAGCAGCAGCAGCAGCCGATGGCGAGCACGGCGACGTTCCTGCCGGACGGGCAGCCGCCGCCGCAGTTCCGCTCGCACGCGGACCTCTCGACAGCGTCGCACGCGCAGCATGCGAGCACGGACACGCAGGCGTCGACGACATCGACGGTGGTGGGCACCGCCCCCGGGCGCGCGGCGAACTACGTCTCCCTCGCGCGGCGCAGCACTGTGAAGAAGACGGGCCTCTTCCGGCAGACGGCCGTCTCGTCCTCGATCACCGGCACGTTCACGATCGACCCGAGCCTGCACATCGCGCCTGCGCTGCTCAAGGCGCTCGAGACGCCCTCCGCGCTCGTCACCGACCTCTTCCCGGGCATGCGCCCCAAGGACGCCCCCACGCACCGGCCGCGCGCGAAGAACCTGCACCTCGAGGTCGAGAACGGCGGCATTGACGTCGATGTGCACCTTGTMCCGCCCCCGCGCGACACCTCGCGGCGCCTCACAATCGGTGCACGCCCACCCCCCGTCGCGCCATCCCTGCCACTGCCCACTGTGCGCCCGACGTCCACGCAGCGCATGTCATTTGAGCGCTCAGGGATGTCTGAGGAGAGCTGGGTGCGCGCGGGCAACCCCCGCCCGAGCGCGCGCAGCCGCTCAATCGACATCCAGCCCACCACGYGTGCGAGCCCCGCACCTGACCCCAAACCACCCCWAGCCACCCACGCAGGGCCCACGCCGACGCTCATCGACCTGCGCCTCAAGGAGGCACGCAGCGGCCGCACGCGCAAGGGCGCCGCATCCAAGAAAAAAGGCGCCGAGTTTGCCCTCGTCGCACGCGTACACGCACCGCACCCGCGCCCGCCGTTCCACCTCCTCGCCTCAACYGTCGACATCATCCCATATGCCCCCGCCGCCCAGCCGCACACCGGCATTCCGCCACCCGACCCGCAGGCGACCGCCCCGCCGCGCCCGCGGCCCCCACGGCGCCCCGCCCCGGTCCCGTACTCGCGCTCTCCGTCGCGCGCGCCGCTCACGCTGCACGTCCCCCGCACGTTCCGCGGCCCGCTGACGGTGCACGTCGGCGCAGGCGACCTCGATGCGCACGTGAGGCTCTCGCCGGGGATGGCGGCGGCGGCGGTGGTGCTCGCGGAGACGGCGTATGCGCGCGGATTCTTTGTGGGGCAGCTCACGGCGGACGACGGGCGCGCGGGGCTCGGCCGCGCGTGGGCATTAGGCGCAGGGGTGCTCGCGGACGAGAAGGAGGATGGGGACTCGCCCGAGGGCGAGCCGGAGCTGGGAGGCGAGGAGGAGGGGGAGCCCGCAGAGGACGCAGCAGACGAGGAGGAGGAGGAGTGGGCAGGCGACAAGATCGACGTTTTTGTGGGAAGCGGGCTGGTGTACCTGCAGCTCCTCGGCGAAGAGAACGCGTTTAGGAAGCCTGGGTTCTGGCGCAGGCTCACGGGGCGCCGCTGACGGGTGGCACCTGCGGGAACAATCATGATTCACGGACAGGACGGCTGTATTTATGGCCGAACGGACATGTAATGACTCTCTGTATTTTACTTAAAAGGCGCAGCGTAGCGCCCGTTCTCAGAGATGCTGGTAAATGGAAATATTTCTTGCTTCTTCCTTTTTTTCCCTTTGTTTCCTGTGTACGAACACCTAAAAAACACATGGATACCGGAAGAATGAGAAAAAGAAGAAAACACACTTACACGCTCCTACACGCCTGTCAAGCGCCAGACAGACGTCTAGAGTACGCGCCACGCCTGCGCTCTAGTCCAGTGCTCGCTCGCTCATTATTTTCATGCACTTTATTTATTTGGGTACCTATACACTGTACATTGTAAGGAAGAAGTAAGGAAAAGAGAGACCTACAGAAAGCAAAGCATAAGTTAAAGGGCACGACAGAAATAGCGAAATACACGTACCTGTGTCGTGTTTCTCCATGCGCGCGCAGTTTCCGCCTGTCCTCGGGCACCGCAAGCATCTGCGTCGGTAGCAGAGCGCGGCGAATCGCTCGCGGCACGCGGCAAGAAGGCTATGGTCTTCTGAACCTTCGTGTGCCGGTGCTGCGGGCGTTCCGCGCTTCTGCGTCTTCGTCGTGCTGTGGGCCGCGTCACATCCCATCTGTGTCGTATCTGGCACGGCACTCACCTTGCTGCTCCCCCCAATGCGCATGTTCTCTCGCGCCCCGCTCCAAGATTTGCCCATCGGCTACAAGGGGCAGCGACCCGTCCGTGGACCGCGCAGGCGCCGGCGCTCGCACACCAGCAGAAGCTGAGGCGGCGGTGCATGGCGCGTATCATGCGCTGAGTTCGGCGGCGCCGTGCTGCGTTCTGCATGGGCGAGATCAGCAGCGTCGCGTCGACGCCGCCCGCATCTGCACTGTGTGCATGCCGTACTCAACAAGCTGCGGCGACACGGCTCGATCTTCGTGTTGTGGGCGCTTGAGGCGGCCGCTGCGTAGTGCGAAAGCGCGCAGGCATCCTCCACGGCAGTTCGAGAGGCGGACGGCGGACGGGAGGGAGCATGGGGTGGTGGTGGTGAAGGAGAGAGCAGAGGCAGTCCGGAGCAGCCTCATGGGCTCCGGGATGCGTCCGTGATTATGTAAGGCACCGCCCGCCCCGCCCCGCGAGCGCGGATGCATGTCTGCGTGCACCCCTTATTCCCCCAAAATCCCCAGCGCGCACGGGTTAGCAGCGCTTAGGGCGCATGTAGAGCCCGGATCCCGTTGACGGAGTGTCCGCGCGGTGGATGGTGAGGCCGAGCGTGGTGGGATGCATGGGATGCATTGCCACGCTCGCAGCTTATTCGTGCGGTGAGTACAGCGCGCACTCCTCAGACATGCTTGCTTATGTATGTGTAGGTGTTTGCGCAAGGCAGAAGCTCGGGGCGCGTCTCGCTGCAGACAAGCGTGAGGGAGTGCCCGGGATGCATGTGCGCGCGCGGGTATTATGTCCCGGGATCCGCGTACGCGCACATGTCCTCAACGGTCAGCGTACATGCACAGCCCAGATAACGATCACACAAAGGGAGCGCGACGTCTCGTGAGCGAGAGCGCGCAGGGATGTCCGGGATGCACAGGGACGCGCACCCACTAGCCGCACGGTGAGTCGCACGCGCACTCGTCAGAAGCATTCACTAACACCTTAAAATCCCCCAGAAAAGATTACGAGGTCGCCATTTGGCGGGCCTGTGTTGCACGCGTGAGAGTGCCTGGGCGCACCGCACCGCGCGCACTCAAACTCGCCGATATCGCCGGCGCGCACGCATTTGAGAGGCTCTGGGGACCTCCAGCACACGGGAAACGAAGAAGAAGAGGATGTCCGGCGCGTGGTGAGCGAGAGCGCGGCGGGATAGCCAGGGAGGCTTTCAGCGCGCCGTCGTTGGTTCTGTGGTACGTGCGGCGGCGTGCACCCGCCGCATTCACTCATTAGCGCCCACAGATATCCCGGGAAGTCCACGAGCGTCGAGAACGGCGCGTGCTCCGGAAGTTTGAGGATCATGGCGGCATGTTTATGTGCGCCTTGAAGACCATCGACCATCGTCGTCCGCAGGCGCGTGCATGCCGGCAAGGTTTGGCGCGGCGATGGACGACGTCCGTCGACCCGCAAAACACGTCCCAAGGGGCGTCGTCGATGGGCGAGGGGCCTCACTGACATGCGCGCCCTGATATAGGGTGCATGCTCGACGTACCGTGTAAGTCCCCATGCGGGAGTGCACCGCCGGCGCGGTATGTACTCCCCGCAGCTTCAATACATCACGGGCGCTTATTCGGGCGCTTATTTCTTCATCAGCATTCCCGCGCCGCGAGCCTGCAATGCACGAATTAGCCTGCGGCGCGCATAGTATGTACTCGCTGCGGCTTTGATACATCACGGGCGCTTATTTCTTCATCAGCGTTCCCGCGCCGCGAGCCTGCGATGCACGAATTAGCCTGCAGCGCGCACAGTTCCACGGCAAGATGACTCACCGCTGCTAATATCTGGGGGGCTACGGCGCTCACGGAACCTCGGAAATAGCAAATCAGCTGCGATGCGCTGCGTGCGTGTCGGTGTCAGACGGACTTACCAAATGCGATGCGGGAGCGTGAAGAGTCGCCACACTGCGGTACGTGAGCGCTTACCCGGTTATTTCAGCGGATCTTACTCACTGTGGGCGACGGGGACGAACAGACATGCATGCCCGACGTAAGGACGGAGCATGACAGCCCCCACACGGCAGAGCACCGCGATAAAGACTCCCAGCCGCGCTGACACAGACTGCGCGCTTATATTTCGCAGAGTACATGCGCCGCGAGCCTGTGAAGCACGAATTAAGCTGCGGCGCACACAGCTCGACGAGGAGATCATTCACGGCTTCGAAGATCTCCCGTGCGATGGTGCTGCGGCGCTTGCGGGCCCTTGGAGAACCACATGTTAGCTGTGATGCGCCGCGAGCATGTTGGCGACTCACCAAATGGGGCCCGGGAGAGAACAGGCGCGCTACACTGCTGTACGTGAGCGTGAGCTCTCGCCTCGTAATCTGAGTGCATAGTACTCACCGTGGTCGGCAGCAATGAACATGCGCGACTGTATACAGAAGGTCGGTCAGTGCGTTTCGCGGCTGTAAGCGCACATGTACTCACCGAGTCGGATGGCGCAGGGCGGGATGAGCGGAGCGCGCTGGCAGAGAGCGAACCTCATCAGCATAAGATATAGGAGGTCAGGTGAGTATTTACCATGTTGCATGAGCTAGCTGGCTGCGGGAGAGAGCGAGAGGAGGCTGGGAGTGGAGAGGGGAAGATGGGAGAGAATGGGATGATGGATGAAAGAAAGCGGAGGCCCCTTATATACGTGCTGGATGTAGTTACGTGTACGTATCGTAACCTAACGGAATGTAGTATTTTGGGACGGGTGAAGTGTACGTGCAGGGTCCGCAAACAGACGATCAACCTACGCGAGCTCATCCGGAAATACAGAATGGCGGTCCCAATGTCTATCTCCTGCATTCAGTTCTCTACTTTATAATATGAAATACTAGAGTGTATAGGAATTAAAACCTTATGTATTATGTATGTAGCACAAAATGTAAATGAACACTGTTCATTGTATTTCATTATCTATTGCCTCGCAAACTACATCCCTCGCAAATGCACGGCGCTCTTGCTCTCAAAGTCGGATCACACAATTCTCATTGAGATATCCACAGCCCAGATACATGCATCAGTCCAGGTCGTAGCCCCTGACACCACATTTCTGCCAGAAGATGGGAAGAAACGCAACCGAAACAGAGGATAAACGGCATATTCTACGTTATCCTTCATTTCGGTGCACGTTTGCACCCAATCTTCCACCGTAGCATCGCGCTATTTTAGCTGAAACATGTCGGCTAATACCCCCGTGACACACAGGAACTTACGTGCTTTTTCTAGGTCCCCGTTGGAATTGAAGCACAGGTGCGAAACGGACTTTCGGGACAAGTCCAGGGAGTGGCATGGCTTGAGCACAGTCGCTACTTCCATCGCAGCTTTGGGGATACCTCCCAACCACTTTCTCGTGATCTCTTAATATGTAGGAGTCTGCCAGTGTGCGTTTTTAAGTATATAATTAAAGGATTCAATGTGGGTGGTGCTGAGATGTACTGGGATGTGCTATGCATGTCAACTTCTCCTGGCGATTCTGGTGCTTTTCCAGCTCTAATAAACTCACATGTCAGACAAATATAGATGTATTCCCTTGTATTTCACTGGTGTTAGTGAGGTAAAATTCTCAGTTCATGGCGGGGAAGTGTATTTGGGTACCGAGACATGATGGCTTGTAGCGCACGGTCTTGACGTGCATCTACACATTGAAATCTTCCCGCACCACTTGGAAATGGTTTTCCAAGGGACTACATGATATTCTTCACAGTTACAAAGCATTAGTAAAGCAAATAAAGTCTGTTTATGTAGAAGGATAATCCGAGCAAACTTGGGTTATCTGTTGATTGGGGAGAACACGGGCGCTAATTTAACCACTCTACAATTACATGCTGTAATACTTACTCCCGCCATCATAATATGTACTTAATTGGAATATCTCTTGCACCTGCTTCTGCAGGCTCGAAAATAGGAAGTGTACGCACCAACAAAGTATACTTTAGATGCACGTAGATACATCAATACATGGTAAGATGAAGATCTGCATTGAATCATGTTGAAACATCATGATTCTCAGGACGCACAACACAATATTTACTCACCCAATATCAGAGAGTTCACCAAAGTGCACGAAGGATGGTGAAATGCGCGTGCCACTGAGCGTGGCATGCGCCGCAGGCCCGGGTGGCATCTGTGAATTTCACACTCTGCTAATCAATGACGCACGCGAGAACATCGCTGAGTGAGGTTCATTTCTGCACACGGGCGTGCAGAGCTCCTGTCCTACAGCAGAAAGCAGTGCACAGCGCAGAAAGCGTCAAGGGGGAGAATGACGGTGCCACGGGTAGCCGTGTGAGATGATCCATACACGCTAGAACTGAAGTAACGGAATGGTATTACTAGGTATGTCATCCCTGAAAAATAAGAGAACTATGTACCAAGTAACATCTAGACATATGCTTGCGAGATATATATTGGAGTGCAATGCAGATTTACTGCACGGCTGGGAAAAGAAGGAGTTAGATATGTTACTGTACGGAATCTGGAACATGATGTACTTTGAAACTGAGTGTGCAATGGTGCAGCTCCCAGTGGAATGGGACGGGCGGGAGAAGATATATTATTAGAAGGCATAACGACATACTTGGGAAAATAACAGACTGCTACCGGTGGATCGGGATGGGCGGGCAAAGAGATATTGTTAGATGCAACTGATACAAGGTGACAGGTGCGCTTCTCGTGGGTGGTGTCATTCTTGGGACACGCAAGAATACATCAGCCTGCCAAATCCCAAGGGAGGAATTCAGTGTGTACTCTGTTAGAAATGTAATTCAGAGTATCCTTTGGTGCACACTCACAGCAGAGAGAGAGGGAAGCACAGGAAGCAGGATAATACTTATCACGAGAGAAAAATCAGGGAATGGGCGAGAAGCAGTGCGTTGCTTGACAGGCAGGCTCCGGGCCAAATGCAATCGCGATGCGGGTATACCGGCATGACAATCACACATCTTGCAGTGTGTTTCAAGCTAAGTACATCCGCGTATTTTCACGCAGAGCTGGAAGTCAGAATTTGTGGAAATTTCTCAATAAATTTACATCTTGTGTAGCATGTAGTATAATATCCTGCTGCTTGCAGTGAAGGAATATGTATATAAAGACTGGGAAGGTGACCGCGGGGTATTTGTAAATAAGTAATGAGAAGTTCCCAAAATGGAGGGGCGATGTGATCATGCCAGCGGACAATAGACTTACGACACTAGTAATTTAGGTCATTAGGGCCGAAGACATTCTCAGTATCTCTTGGGCAAGATATACTTTCACCTCCTTCATAATTTAGATTTCACAGTTCATACCGTGCATCTGCAGTAGCTGCATGTATTCTATTCCAATATTACAAGGGCTCTGCACAATCTGCAGAGGCGCAGCAGAGGTGTCCAGTCTGAGAATAGGTCATAGAAGATCCCGTAAATCATTGATCAAATTTGCTTAGGACAGGCGAGTATTTTGATGCAGGCGTGAAATTGGTAAGGGAGGACGGGGATCATCCCAGGGGATGTTTGTCCCCGCGTGGCGCGCGAGACTTGTATAAAGAGGAGCGGGTGTCCGGCAGCGGAAGCACCACCCCCCATGTCTGCACATGAATCTATGACCGTATGCATGGTGAAACCCTCCTGTCTCGTGCTTCAACAGTATATGATGCTGTGACTTGTGAGTTGCGCTACACTTTCTTTATGTCTCGTCAATCTAATTTAAATCTTCAAGTGTCCGCCAGATGCCTGCATCCGTCACACATGCCGTCTGAATAGGCGCCCATCTCCCTTGTAAGCAGTATGTGTCCTGCTTTGCACTATCATTCTAATTACATATTTAGGCATCCACCAAATGCCTATTCTCTGCAAGTACAACCTTGTTTGTAAGTTATATTCTCTCTCACATACCTGTATACAATCTAATTAGTTATTTAAGCATCCAGCAAACTCCTGTATTCTGCCGGGGTACAGGCATCTCATAGACATCTTCCCGCTGCGTAAGCTATCTGCATTCTTCTCGTGGGAGTGTTTAATCTAATTACATATTTAAGCAGCCGGAAAATGCCCCAGACACCCCACGGCGCAGTCAGAAGAGTGTTCTCGGGTTCAGGGTGAGTACATTGTACTCTTATTCGGCGAGAAAATCTAATTCTATATTCAGGCTTCCGGAAAACTCACCATCGCGTATCTGATCAAAGCCTCAAGGCATGAAGATACACTGTTCTTAAATGCACCATGTCCTCATGAAATTCCCTCCTCGCGACGTCCAAACCTTGGTACGCACCTTGTATTCACTTTTACGGGGCTGTCAAGTCTAATTACATATTTAGCCATCCGCCAATCACCCTTTCGCTGCCACATTAGGCCGAAAACTATTCCCCAGGACGACGAGGCTTCTGAAGAACACCCCACTACCAAATGTGTGAATTTCCGACAGAAACATTTCCAAAGTCTCACAACATGAATTTCCACCGCATCCTTGTGAATTTCCCTTGTCGTGAACTTGAAACCTTGGTAAGGAGCATGTATTCACTTGTATGGGGTTCTCGAAGCTAATTACATATTTAGCCGTCCGCCAAACACCTTTGCACTGCTGCATTAGGCCGCAAACAATTCCTCGGGACAACGGGGCTCCCGCACTACCCTGATCACCAATATGTCAATTTCCGATGGAGAAAGATGACTTGCCACATTTCCAAAATCTTGAAGCATGAGGATATGCACATCCTTGTGAAATTCCCTCCTCGGGACGTCCAAACCTTGGTATGCAGCATGTATTCACTTGTACGGGGATCTTGGAGCTAATTATATATTTAGCCATCCGCCAAACACCTTTGCACTGCCGCAAACAATTCTCCGCGACCTTGTTGACATAATGAGGCCTCCGAGAAAAGCACCGCTACCATTGTGTCCCCTTGATCAAATTTCCGAAAGAGAGATCTGTCTTTCCCTGCGGAAAGTAGCCTGCACACAGTGAGTATCACGAAATATAATTTTAGGCTGACGTGGGACTGATGATTTGTATGTACGCAGAAGTTCTGATTCGACCAGGATTGCCAGAGGGGAATACCTTGTTTGAATGTGAGTTGTATTTCTGTACACTTCAAGCAGCGGCTAACGGGTCTCCCCAGGAGAGTTGCGAGAAACGGCGCGCAGACGCAAAGTGCAGTGGCAGGTACGGCAGTCTATTAATAGCACACGTCTTGGCGTGGCTGATTTCTCAATATGCAGATATTCGACATGCGCAGGACTTGCGACTAGCCGTGAAATCACGCATACAGAACACTTGTGACAAGCACGGAAAATTGGTGTGAAATTGCGCATACAGAGAACTTGTGATATGCGCATGGCACCTTGCGGTTGAAATGCGGCCAGCGCGGCCGGTACGCGCAGTGCGCACGGATATTTTTTATCAAGTCTGGGATGCTGCGTGGCGGGGAGACCCGCCACGGCTGTTTTGTTCACTGGCCTTCGGGCGGGGAGAAGCCTTGCTGGTACGATAAATAAAAGAGGGAAGAGTGCTGCGAAGAAGCCTCTTTTTTTCGGTTATAAATAGATATTGCCTTTTCGAGACAGCGACGTCATCCCATCACTGCCAACAGAGAGAGAGAAGACAGGCCTCTCGTACAACACGACACAAACGGACGGGCACTCACCTGCGCCCCTTGACCAGCCCGCGGCAGTGGCACAGGAGCAGGATGACGACGACGACTCCGAGCAGGGCTCGCAGTCCATGCACTCGTGCGTGGAGGACCTCTCCGACGCCCCGCTGCCGTCGCCGCACTCCGTGGAGGACCTCAGCGGCTCAGACAGGCAGCAGGACGACGACGCCACGACGATCGCGCACGGGTACACGTTCCCGCACGCGGACCGCTCGGACACGACGGCGAGCCCGCCGTCGACGAGCGAGTCCCACCTGAG
>KN817557.1:225532-271688 GCA_000827495.1 Hypholoma sublateritium FD-334 SS-4
CCCGCGCCCGCCGTTCCACCTCCTCGCCTCAACCGTCGACATCATCCCATATGCCCCCGCCGCCCAGCCACACACAGGCATCCCGCCGCCCGACCCACAGGCGACCGCCCCTCCGCGCCCGCGGCCCCCACGGCGCCCCGCCCCGGTCCCGTACTCGCGCTCGCCGTCGCGCGCGCCGCTCACGCTGCACGTCCCGCGCACGTTCCGCGGCCCGCTGACGGTGCATGTCGGCGCGGGCGACCTCGACGCGCATGTACGGCTGTCGCCGGGGATGGCGGCGGCGGTGGTGGTGCTCGCGGAGACGGCGTATGCGCGCGGATTCTTTGTGGGGCAGCTCACGGCGGACGACGGGCGCGCGGGGCTCGGCCGCGCGTGGGCATTAGGCGCAGGGGTGCTCGCGGACGAGAAGGAGGATGGGGACTCGCCCGAGGGCGAGCCGGAGCTGGGAGGCGAGGAGGAGGGGGAGCCCGCAGAGGACGCAGCAGACGAGGAGGAGGAGGAGTGGGCAGGCGACAAGATCGACGTTTTTGTGGGAAGCGGGCTGGTGTACCTGCAGCTCCTTGGCGAAGAGAACGCGTTTAGGAAGCCTGGGTTCTGGCGCAGGCTCACGGGGCGCCTCTGACGGGTGGCACCTGCGGGAATGATCATGATTCACGGACAGGACGGATTTGCCGGCTGTATTTATGGCTGAACGGACATGATGATGATGTGTAATGACTCTCTGTATTTTAGTTAAAATGCGCAGCGTAGCGCCCGTTCTTGGAGATGATGTGAAATGGAAAGTTCTTGTTCAAGGTGTACTACGAGCAGAGGCAACAGGATACTGGAAATGTGTGTGATACAGTGATACTCACTTCAAATGCATAGATCATTCAATGCCCCCCAATTTCTCCGACTGCTCGCGTTCGAATTCCCGCGATGTCCACTAAAGTCTACGCACACGAGCAAGCATTCATTAATCACTTACCTAGAGTACTCTAATTTTGAAACCTCATAATTAATCCATCTCCGTCCATCCTACTTAATTATCACGGTGCTTCTCCGTCCCGTGAAGTGAGCATCGAGCGCTCCAGTATGCTCTGGACCGTGTCGGTTGACGGCAGTTTATCCCCTGCGACTTAGCATCCTGAGATACCTCGTGTTTTCAGTCGTTTTGGGCTTCTAGCTTTGAACTGCCTGAGAATGCGTGATGCATTAATTGTAAAGTGGGATTGTCCCTGTCTATGCACACGGAAGAGACGGGGACAGCGAGCGCGAGGCGGGAGACTGCACCCGGTGCGTACCGACGCGTTGATGCATTTACTCAAGGGCAAGCTCAGAAAATGCGCACTGGCAGTTCCTGCGATACAATGATCGCACAACCGCAGCCTCCCGCCGGGTGGTAGACGGGACATACTGCACGCCTATTAGTATAATACCATCTGCGGGTTTCGGCCTCGTCATGTGCACTCTTCGCAGAATCACGAAAGAGCGGGACAGGAATGATAAGAATCGGTGTCGATCCAAAGACGATGCACGGCTGATAGATGCCAGTGGTCCATCTCGCATTGTGCGATTGGCGCCCGCGTCGCCGCCGGCGCTTATTCCTGACGGTCCATGACACGACCCGACGCTTCCCGGGTGTCGGTTTACCTGAGTTGGGTGATTTATTGGGAGATAGGACTTAGATGTTGATATTAAGGACGGCAGGTATTCCGCGTCGTCGCCCCGGCACATGCGGTGTGTACCCTGCTGAAGTGCGTTGCGAGATATAATCACATCGGACAGATAAAGGACAGCTGGGCTATGGTTGAAGTAATTTGGAGGGGTAAGATGATATCCAAGTCCCTGGGGTCGCACAAGCGTAGCTCACTCATGAACCTACCAAATCTACATACCCCTGGCGGCTCGCGGTCGTTTGCAGTCAGGCAGGGTATATACACATATGCGCATCAGTAAGCGTCCAAACGCAGGTCGCATGCCCCCTTTCTTGTTCTTGACAAGATCCACACAATCCTGAGGCCATCCATAAATCCTCCCCGCTCACCCTCAGCCTGCGCCGGTAAAATTCAAACTTGCGGATCCGTCCTAGCCATTCGCACCGGAATCTGGTGGACGGTTGCTCACACTCACGCTGCACTTACTTACATACTCTTGCATGATCGAAATAATGGAAAAAAGAAGCAAACACTTACATACATAAATGAACGAAAGAACCCCCGCCCCAAACGGCCTTAGGCAACTTCCCTTCCACAATACACAATCCACGTGCGTGGTATCCAATTAGGTTGCTGTCCCCGGGTGGAGGCTCGCGCCGTTTAATATTTTCTTTTCTCTGTCCGAATTATATCGACCGACCGCCTGCCTCAGGACCGACTCAGCGCTGTTGCGTGCTGTGTTTATCAGATAATCATCATATAATCGATGACTGGTATTCAAGCAGCACCGGGCAAATTTACCCCCGACCACACACAGCAGCTCACAGGCCGTCACTTAAGCTCGCGCCTAGAGCGCAGCTGACGGCGTGCTTGCTCTGCTCCCCGGGAAGTGCGCTCGAATTCACGTCAATTCGCTTTCGTACACGCAAGGCGTTTTTGTCATAAGCACGAAGGAAATACATATGATATATAGTCGTGTAAATATAGCGGATTATTGGGGTTGCCATAGCCATAGAGCTCGCGCGGCACCCGCCCCGGCCCCGCGCGCCTGCTTTCTGTGCCGCCCCGCCCCACCCCCCCTGCATCGCACACCGCGGCATGCAACTTTGCAAGTGCAGCCACGTCCCATCCTATGATGTACGTAGGTACTATGATGTAGGTACGCACGGCGGCGCATCACGGCCCCACCGCCCCATCCCACGGGCGCCTCCGCCTATTTATAGCCCCTCTGTCATTATTGTCTCAGCGGCGCAGCCACCGTGCGCCGTCCGTGCGCGTTCTTTTCGGCGGGGCGGATTGCGAAATCCCCTTTATTTCCCCACCCCCCCACCACCGCCGTCTCACCCCCCCGCCCGCGAGACCCACTATTTTTGCACACGCACAACGCACACACACCGCACGCACGTACGCTCGAAGGACAGACCGCGCAGCACGGATTCAACAGTGTTGCGATAACAGACAGCTCGAGACCTTGAAGAAGTCAGGAAGACAGACCGCCTAGCCGCAGACTAGACGACATGGCCGCCCAGCCCGAAGAAGGTGCGTTGCGTTGCTGATGCCGTTGCAGTCCTCGCCGCCGCCCGCCGCCTCCTGCGTGCTAGTGGGCCCCGCCTACCTGACAAAAGAGGCAGCAGCGGCGGCGTCGCAGCGAACAAGAGAAAGACCAAAGGAGGCTGACCGATCTTGGTTCCAACACCAGGCGCCCCGCCCACGAGCACCGAGCTCCCGCCTACGGCCCCCGCCGCCCCCGCCCCCGACGCACCCGCGGCGGCGCCCAACGGGGACGCAGCCGCCCCCGCCGCAGAGGCGACGACGAAGGACGGCAAGCCCGCCGAGGTGGGCGAGAAGCGCGAGCGCCCCGCGTCCGCGGCGGCCGACGCCGACGCCGCTGCGCCGGTAGGAGAGGAGGCCGCGGCGGAGGAGGCGGGCGGGAAGGAGGCGAAGAAGGCGAAGGTCGACGAGGCGGCGCCGGGCGCGGGAGAGGGCGGCGCTGCGGCGGAGACCGAGACGGCCGCTGCTGCGGACAAGCCTGCGCCTGCGCGGCGCGGCCGCCCGCCCAAGGGCGCGCCGAAGGCGCCGAAGCCCGCGCCTGCGCCCGCCGTGGAGGGCAAGAAGCGCCCTGGGCGCCCGCGGAAGTCGACGACGGACGTCCCGCCCACGAAGGACGGGGAGGCGGCCGCGCAGCCGGCTGCTTCCACGGCGACGGGCCCCGCCCGCAATACGCGCTCGACGGCTGCGAAGCAGGACTGATTGCCTGGGACACACACACACACACGTGAATGCAAGTCGGCATGGCGCAGCGGATATAAGACGATACAAGTGGCGTTACATACACCGGCAAAAATGGAATGGCTGTCTGCGTTGCGAAAATGCTAGATGTACATGTTTGCGGTCAGACCGTACAGAAGAGAAATGAGCCATACTAAAAAGAAAGAATGGTAAATACGTCGATGCGACTGAGATATGGGATACGATGCTGGTAATGCGGTCAATCGATTTTCTTCGGCTCGTCCTTGCGTCGCTCGAGGACCTCGACCCACTTCTTGGGGAACCACCCCTCGCGGCCCTCGCGCGTGCGGCCCTTCCACCACTCGCCCTCGACCTCCATGCGCGGGTCCACCTCCGCGCCCGTCCGCGGGTCGAGCTTGCCGGTGATCGCGACGATCTCGTTTTCCTTGAGCGCAAGCTCACTCGCATTCGTCGGCGCGAAGGGGTACAGCGCGCGCGCGAACGTCAGCGTCGCGGGGTCCAGTGGCGGGAGGACACCGCCATTCGCCGCTTGTTGGGCCCTAGCGCGCTCGGTGAGCACGCGGATGAGCCGCGTCATCGCGTAGGGGATGCCGACCAGCGCAAGGAGGAACACGACGAGCGGCTTCCTGCTCGCGCGCGGCGCCGGCGGGCCCGCGGCTGCGCCCTGCTGTACCGGCCGCCCACTGAGGAACTCGCGGAACTCGCCGTGCATCCCCCCCGCCCCCGCCGCACGGCCGCCCAGCAGATCGCGCAGCCAGCGCAGCAGCCCAAACAACCCGAGCACGCTGCCCAGCGCGGCGCGCAGCTGCCCGAGCTGGTCGACGACGCCGACCATCGCGAAGAACGACGAGTGCGTCGCCATGAACGTGCTCTCCACCATCTGCGCGACGCCCGCGAACGTCTGCACGATCGAGTGCAATAAGGCAAAGGTCGTCTGCGTCGTCGCCTCGAGCGTCTGCGTCAGCGACGGCGGGAGCGGCTGCCCGTCGGGGCCGACGGGGACGCCGTTGGGCCCGAGCATGCCGGGGGCGCCGTACCCGCCCATCCCGCCGTAGCCCCCCATCCCGCCGTACGAGCCCAGCCCGCCGTAGCCCGCGCCGTACCCGCCCATCGCGCCGCCGTACGACCCCAGCCCGCCGTACCCGCCCCCGTACCCGCCGCCGCCGTACGACGCCCCGAGCCCGCCGTACCCGCCGTACCCCCCGCCCCCATACGCCCCGCCGCCCAGCCGCGAATACGGCGTCGCCCCGAACGTCGAATACGGCGCCGCCCCCACCCCTCCCATCGGGCTGGCGAACGCCGCGGGCCTGTCGGGCAGTGCGGGTGGTGCTGCTGTTGCTGTTGTTGTTGTCGAACCTGATAGTGCCGCAGGCTGTGATAGTGCTATTGCCGGCGATGGCGACAGCGCCGAGCCCGAAGACGGTAGTGCGCCGCCCGCTGCGGCCGTTCCCGCCCGCTCCCAGGGTTTGGGGGGCGATACCATCGTGCGTGCGTCGTCGGCGGTGATGAGGGTGTGAGGCAACCCGCGCACAGTGGCGGCTGTGTGATTTCGTCACGCTCGTCCGGCTATGCCGTCGGCCCGGTGTTACGTGCGTGACATCTCGCAAAACGCCGGTCAAAGTCCGCTCGTCGGCATATTTAGCGCGCGTTCTGAAGGCTTGCTCGATGCTGCAGGCCGTCTGATGCTCGCATTCAGAAGTGGATGGACGGTATGGCGTGGCTCTCAGTCTTGGGCTTCAAATTTAGACGAAGTGCAATAATATGATTATTGATGCCGCCTCCTACGAACAGATAAGTATATTCCACCACAACCTTTGTACTAAGTAAATGAAAACGACGAGGCCAAGACGACGCCATCCAGGTTCCCGAGTCCGGAAGGCCGAGGCATAAATAATGCACGCTGCGTATAGACTTCAACAGGTGGTAGTGGTAGGTACATCTATAGTAGTATGGCAGCCAGCCTAAGAACGCCTGAAGTAGATCATGGGAGCCTCCGAGCGCCACTAGAAGTGACGCAGCGCCAGGCTGCTCGGCCCCGCGCCAAAAAATTGCATCTGGCGGGGGTCTCAATATAAGGATTGCGAGCTGTGGGGTAGAAAATTACAGTCAACCGACATGAGCTGAGGAAGTTGCGGGGAATATTTCGTGAAGCCACAAAGAGGTCAATGAAAGAAGCCAAAGACCAAGGAAAGGTAAGCCCTGATGAACGAGTCGATAGCCAGCGCGTAGATTGTACAAGTAGTGCAAGTCTGCCATTGAATTTATCAGAGGACCGGGCTAAGACGACTCCGCCGGGCTGCGTGGCAGGCACCGGGCAGGCGGCCATGTCCATTGTCGACCGTCTGCTTAATCCCGTGTGCACCTTTCAATTCTCACTGGAGCGACCAGGTGATCACATAAAGACGCCTTACAGACGCCGACGTGCAAGAACATGCATACGCGGAATTGTCGGATTTTGCGAAGCCCGTGGAATGATGGCGCGACAAACCGATACCAGCAATGGCTTGCTCCAGTGCGTTGCGCGGCGCGGTGGTCCTGCTCGGGAATCGGATGCGCGTGGGGCGCGATGGGCACAACTGTCAGCAGCGACTAGGAATCTTTATCCAGGCTGGACGGCAATATGACCTTCGGCATTGCCGAATTTGCAACAGCGCCCATACAGCAGGACGCCGTTGAAAGAAGAGTCGAAGCCGCCCCGGGCGATGTAGACGCAAGTTATAACGAGCACCGCGGACCGCCCCACCGCGTACGGACCGCAGCGGCGCCCCACTTCCCTCAAAACACGCATGCGCAGCGCACAGAACAGCACCCCCATGGCCTTGTTCGCCCCCCCAGCCCCGTTCGCCTCAAACCCGCTAAAGACCAAGGCCGACCTCGCGCAGTTCCTCACCGCCCACCTCGACCCGCTCGCCGCGCACACCTCGCCCGGCGGCGCGCGCATCCACCTCGGGCACACCGCGACGCACTACGACGACATCGCCGCGCAGCTCGAGGGCTTCTCGCGCCCCGTCTGGGGGCTCGCCGCGCTCCTCGCCGGCGGCGGCGCGTACGCGGGGCACACGCGCTGGGTCGCGGGCCTCGCGGCGGGCACGGACCCCGCGGGCGCCGAGTTCTGGGGCGCGATGCGCGACCGGGACCAGCGCATGGTCGAGTGCTCCGCGCTCGGGTTCGCGATCGCCGTCGCGAAGGAGCAGCTGTGGGATCCGCTCGGCCCCGCGGCGCAGGCGCACGTCGCGGAGTGGCTCGGCGGGATGAACGACAAGGCGATGCCGAACACGAACTGGCTGTGGTTCCGGGTGCGCGGCGATGGAATTTCGTCCTGCGATGCGCGATGGGCTGATCGTTAATTATAAAGGTATTCGCGAACCTGGGTTTATCCCGGGCGGGGTCCCCGCGCTTCGACGCGCAGCGGATGAAGGCCGATATGGACCATCTAGACACGTTCTACATCGGTGATGGCTGGTCGCGCGACGGGCCGGAGGGCGTCGTCCAGCTGGACTACTACTCGTCGTCATTCGCCATCCAGTATGCGCAGCTGGTGTATTCCAAGCTCGCGCAGGCCGAGGACCCGGTCCGGTGCGAAGAGTACAGAAATAGAGCCCGCAAGTTCGCGCTCGACTTCGTGCACTACTTCGATGAAGAGGGTGAGCTCCAAAAAGGCGTCGGTAGAAGACAGAAGCCTAACTTTCATCATGAACAGGACGCGCGATTCCATTTGGCCGCAGTCTGACGTACCGTTTCGCGATGTCGTCCTTCTGGGGCGCACTAGCCTTTGCCGACGTGGATCTCCCTGCGCCGTTGACCTGGGGCGTCGTGAAAGGCTTACAGCTGCGAAACATACGCTATTGGGCCAAACAAGCCGGGGCCTACTACCCGGATGGGACCCTGACGATTGGATTCTGCTACCCCAATCAAAGCATGACGGAGAACTACAACTCCCCCGGGTCGCCGTACTGGTGCTGCAAATCTTTCATCGCGCTGAGCCTGCCCGAGACGCACCCATTCTGGAGTTCCCCGGAAGAGCCATACCCCGAGGCGTTGCGAGGAACGATCAAAGCGCTCAGTCACCCCCTCCACATCACGACAAACGTCGGGGGGCACACGTATATTCTCTCGTCCGGCCAGCAATGTTCATACCCCGTCAAACAAGGTGCAGCCAAATACGGCAAGTTGGCATATTCCTCGGCATTTGGGTACAGCGTGCCGGTTGGAAACGGAACCCTAGAGGAACTTGGAGGCGACAGCACGCTGGCACTGAGCGACGACAGCGGGGAGACGTGGAAATGCAGGAGAGACACCAGGGAAGCCAGGATCGAGGACGGGAAGTGGCTGCGGTCGATGTGGTATCCCTGGAAAGACGTCGCAGTCGAAACGTGGCTCGTCCCGCCACAGGAAAGCGCCCCGCTGTGGCACCTGCGCATCCACAGAATCAAGACAGGCAGGAGCCTCACCTCCGCGGAAGGCGGATTCGCGCTGTACGGACAGGGCGAAGACGCGCGCCCGCTGGAGCCATCCACGGGGGAGGCGTTCGGCACGTTCGAAGAGGGCGGATTGGGCAGGGCCGCCTCCCGGGCGGGCGTGTCAGGGATTGCCGATCTCCAGGGTGGAAACGTGTCGAGGACAGGCAAGGTCATTCGGACGGATGCGAACTCCAACCTGATGGTGGCGCGCGCGGTGCTCCCGACGCTCATGGCAGAGCATGCAGGCGGGGGCGACGAGAACATATGGCTCGTCACTGCAGTTTTCGCATTACCGAGCATCGGCGAGGAAACAGGCGCCCGTTCGGGCTGGACCTCAGAGTGGGAGAAACGCCCGACGATTCCCAGAGAGCTGGAGATCTTGATCAAGGGAGCGTGAGACGAGTGTTAGAAGGCCAGTGTTTCCAGATAAATTTTGCACGATTGAGATTTGTAACCATCCGCTGCCTTCACTATCAAGATTTGCCTTTGTGATATGCTTTACGTTGTAACGTTTGCTTAGTATATGCAGCGATCATCTTTACCTAAATTGGATGGGGCAGGTCTCTACACTTCAACTAAGTCAATTTAGATAAGCTGGCACAACGGAGGAACATAGACGTACCTTCTTGACTGCATACTACCGCACACAGCGGGCGGAAGAACACTTGGTTCCTCGGTCTACGAGCAGATAGGCCCCAGACTGAGATCGAACTTATCTGGGACATTGAGCGCGTCAAACGCGTTCGAAATGTGCGTTAGAGATGTGCGTTGCACGGGGTAAGTACACAAGACGCTGATGGGGTGCCCGCTGGCAAGGAATTGCCACTTCAAAGCTTCACGCCGCTATCCCGGGCCACCGTCACCACACGTATTCGTTCGCTTCGTCACACGAACTGAACCGCTACCGTGCTGCATCTGCGGTGACAGCTTCTATGGGCTGCGCAGACATAGGCTGGCCATTTGAAACCTGACGCTCCATGGGACAGTATGAGAAGAGACAAGCAAGAGATTCTGAAGAGATGGCGAAAAATAGTCAGAGTCAGGTCAGAGTTTGGTCAGAGTCACGTTGAATGCGGCGGCATTGGCAGCGGGAATTGAAATTAAGGTTGCCTTGTTTGGCAGCGCCTACAACTTTAGCGGCAGCTTTGCGGCAGCTTCGCACTTCTCTTGCCTCGAAGATTATATTTTGACAAACTATCTGAGATGATTTGGCATTTGTATAGTATTCATGGTTGTGGTCAAGTTTTGGCGGTGTTTATGTGCGTCATGTAATGGGAATGCCAGGAAAAAGATTGAATCTTATTAATTATCACCTACCAGTGGTCGGACTCAGTGGGTCAGACACTGGCATAGTATGTAATTATTTAATGCTCGTAGTGATCACAGATAATGGGGGTATGGATCCCCTGAAAGCCCACCGACTGTCCGAGTCGTCCCATCAAAGGCTGAGTTCATGATGCATGTCGACTATACTTCTTGTACAGATATTTCCGACACGGTCTGTCGATTATTGACACATGCAGCATGGACGCAGTCAAGATCTGGCCGCTCGCGACGGAGGCATATGTCAGTTCTATGAGAGACCTGGTGTCATCTGTGGCATAGATGTTATCGCTGGCCGCGGTGGAAGATAAAGAAAGAGAAATGTTCTATGACTAAAAACACCGGCCATAATTATTATTATTGCAGAACCACCGACGTGTGATCACCTCAGCAGCAGAGCAAGCGAAACAATGCTTCCCATCATGCGTTCGGACGTCAGAACTCTCAATTAAATAAATAAAGCAACATTTCATTCGCCAACGCGTTTATCAAAATTGCGCCAGTGAGCCTAAGTTTCAGTTTATCAATGTCAGATATCTGGTGTTTACTCTACAGAATTCAGGGCGATAGTCCTTCCCACTGCAACAGCTCTCAGAACCGCCGTTCTTGATGCGTTTTCCGCGACTATCGCTGCATATAGGATCTAAATATGGCACTTACTAGAATATATGTAGAGAACTTGGTTTGGAACTTTGCGATGCGTTCTCCAAATAACTTGGTATACGTGTCTAACTCTACGCCACTGCCTATAAACCATTGACTCTGGGTTTCTCTGATCGTCAATGTAAAGACATTTTCAACATATTTCAGGACAGCTGACCAGCCCGTAGCCTTTTTTTGTCTCCTATTATTTGATGGAGCCGACGAAGGTGGATTTTGACGTGTCTGATGTGATTCACAAAAGCGTACAGCATGTTAGCTAGTTTCTAACATCTATAAAATTTAGAAGCTCCTCTGGGAATACTCTAGAAAAACGATCACTTCGTGAGACACAGATGTATGGGTACCGAGGTATGGTTGAGGGTCAAGCTCAAGCTCAGAGCATAGTCCGTGGATCCGATTGTATTTTTCGAAATGCATAAAAGGAAAGGAAACCTCAGTAAGATCTTTTCTCAATAAATCACCCAGTGGTGGCCTCCGGTCTTTTCCTTTGATAGTCATATCACTCATGGTCTCCATTAAATATTCCTTTGTATTTCTCCTCTCCACAGCGTCCGTCGTTCTGGCAACTCTCGCCCAAATAGAACTTCAACTCGGCTTCGTTTCCAGCAATTCAACTAATTTGGACAACTTGCTTAACGCATTTCCTACAACTGGAGCATCAGTGGCTGAAGCGCTTGTAAGTCCGAAGGCTAATTATACTTTGGTAATACTGTGCATCAAGCTCACCCGAAACAAGGCAATTCACAGCGCCGCTGTTAGTTTCAGTGCATCTCTATCCACCATGGCTACGATAACGACGGTAAGCTACATGCTCCTATATCCACAATGATTTTTCACTCGGCCACCACTTTGATCTAAGGAAAACGGACCCTTACTAAGTCAAAGCGTTGATGCGTCCACTCTGATTTTCGATGATGTCTTGATGTGCGGGAATAACCTTCAAAATGCTTTATTTGAAATTGTTGTCAAGAAGCCCTCATTCACCGGTCAGTGCTCATCTTAAAGTTCTGGGAAATATGTTAAACAAAATATTACAGCCCTCCCTATCGGAGGATTACCCGCTCTCGTTTTGAATGACCTGGACAATCTCAATGCAAGCAGCATCGCGTTCGCTGACTCTTTCATCGCAGTTGCCCCGGTAAGTATCAATTTACCAATCCACCGATAATATCAACAATCACCGACTTCAAACTTCTGGGCAGGAGTCACTCTTGCCTAATGCAACCGCCCTCAAGGCCACGGTTCTTAGTGAATTCGCCACTGCCATTGCTGCATATAGTTAATGTACTATTGGGAGGCTAGTAGTCGCACAATCATGCGAGGACCAATTTTATTTAAATGCAATGACGGGTCACACCAGCTCGCTCTGTACTGTCTTTTGCGTTCATATGACCCGTTTTGGTGACATAGAAAGACGCAGCCCTAATGCGAAAAGTGCAAATGGTGCCCGGAGGTTGGTGTTAATCTTACGATTACATCGCGAACCCTATCGCACGAGCTGTGAAACAACAAGGGCAGTCGGCTGCCTTTCTATAAATATGCCCGTCGTTAGAAAGCAACCCAGTGTCCAGCAATGTCGACGATATTGCAAGAGCCATCAGGGGAGCCAGATTCAAGGATGGGGAATAGTTGAATTCCGGATGTGATGATTTGGGAAGAAATGGCGGCCTGGGGTCCATTCCGCTCCAGGGAAGCTCGCCATCGTGGCAACTAAGAATTTACAGAAGCAGGAGAAAGCTCTGCATCCGCGGAAGGTAGGTGTAGACATGCGGCGAGGGGGGAAACGCACGTGCACTGTTGCACTGGAGCCATTCACAGGAGGGGCGTTTTGCACGTTTGAAGGGTGGATTGGGCAGGACTGACCCTTGCCATGCGGGTGTATCAGAAACTGAGTAGAGGCGTGCCAAAGATAGGCAGAGGTATCCGGAAGGATGCCATATCCAATTAACTTGACGGTGGCATTGCGATGGCACGCGTCGTGCTTCCTACTGCGAAGCTCATCGTAAACTATAAAGGATGGACCACAAAAACAGACCACTGGTCACCGAAGGCGACTCGACTGGGAGGAGGGCATCTCAATAGAAATATAAGGCACCAAGTTTCGAGGTAAAATTTGAATGACTCACCTCCCTGCGACACCTTGGTCAATAAAGTGCTTGATGTGGAAGGCAAGTTGAAGGAAACTTGCTGTTAGAAGTCATGATAAGCGCCGTCGCAAACAAAGAAATCATAGGACCGCCGCAGCTTTAATGCCCGAGCCAGAAACGTTCCGGAGATCTGAATGCCTGATTCCTACTAAAAGCTTGTCAAACCTCGATCTTTGACCAGACCAAATCGTGCAGAAAGACTAGTAGCCAACATTTGGCCAGCCTCCCAGACGTGGGATGCGCAGTACACATCTAAATGGCGAATACTTAAACGCACCTGTATTTCTGTAAACCCTGTCAGAAACATACGTCTTGATGTACGAAAACGAGCCTAATAATCGCAATGATGGTCTATTGAGCGCTGAGAGAAAACTCGAAGAAAAAATCAGTAACAATAACAGTTATGTGCAACTTATGTCTCAGAAAATTTTCAGCGTTACCTTCAGCTTCAGAGATCAACGAATCAACTACAGGTCTAATCCAAAGGTCGTCTTGCCGTCAAGATGAATTGCGAGCCAAGCTCGAAAGCAAACTGAAAGCAAGTTGAAGAGCTGACGTTGAGAGGGCTGAGGCACTCGGCCGAACGTCAACCATATTGTCACGACACGTGACATCTTTCTCACGGGGGCCCGGCGACTTTAAGCTTATGTAAGAGTTGTAATACTTACCCTTCAACCTGTACAATCCACTCCCTCGATTTTTCCCTGCCTGAAGCACAACTGGGGCCAATTCGAGGACCGGACGAAGCTGTTCCGCCCCGACCCTCAACTTGACACTAACGTTGCCTTAACGCGTCGTTTTCATTGACAATAAAAAGTTGTTCGTATGATCGGCAATTTTTCAAACCGCCAGCCAACAACTTGCCACCCGCGACTCCCGGTTTCAAGGTAAGTTACACATGTTGCATATACCATCGAGCAATCAGTAATCCGTAGGAATAGACGCGGGGTTTGAACTTTTACTAGTATGTGGGTTTGGGGCAGTGTACACTGTCGCCGCATTGCTCATTGGCGTACGACTGTAAGTAAGTAAAGCACACAAGGTCGTTGGCAGTCTGCAAATTTACTGATACTTTTTTCTACAGCGACTGGAGCTAAGTCGACTTGTCAATTATTTTGGGTAGAAAGTGCTCCAAGCAGGATCATCTGCCATCAGGATAAGCTCCCTAGCTTTCACCGGTAATCGATGCATGTCCGTGTACCCACAAATACCGCGCCAATCATAAGCACAGGAAATATTCTAGGACCCGAATTACGGTCACCTGCAACCTGCCTGCTGTCAGGTTGTCCATGTTGTTCTTCCAGCACCCCCTATTCTGAAGATATTGGGGCTGGCTTGGCCTTGAAATCTATCACAGCCAGGCCAATTGTGCTGGTTGGCATGTCAAGGATAATCGGAGCGTCACCTCCATTCTCAGCGACTCCTGGGCCTGATGTTGACTCCAATCAATCAAGCCGGTGCCTTACACAACAAACACAGGAATGGGTCTCCGCTCAGGGTTCCGACGTGCAAGCAGGTCGTTCATAAACAACGTGTGGCCAGCTTGCCGGCTTTCTTCTACCCCCTCAATTTCGGCGAGGATCGTGCGTTGCGGGCAGCGTCATACTACCTACTTATACCCTCTCTAACGCTCTGGTACTCTTGATGGACGCCTCCACTTCTGTCAGCTATACTTTTTTCAATCAAAGTTCCTCCATTGCATGAAGCTTTTTTCCCTCTCTATTTCTGCTCGTCGACCGAGAACACTTTCAACTTCCTGGGAGTCCGACGTGCAATTGATTTGCCTAGCGAACGACCTCACCCACAGCGTATACATCTAGTCGCTCAACTCTTTATTCGATTTCCGAGAAATTATGTGGACGTCATTCAAGGCCATGATGTCTCATGTGGCATCTTATTATCTCACATCAAAGGCAGCATCGCTCTTTCATTCTCCCACAATACCCGACATACAATGCCGCACCAACAACGATGATGTCTTACACACCGCTTACCTTACTTTTCCAGTGCGAAAACGGAAAAGACGCCTCAAATTGGAAGATGGCAGTGCAAGACTGTCGTCGCGTCATAGCAGAGTAATCAGGAATGCCGAAGTGAGGACTCACTGCCCACAATTCTTTCATGAGAACCAACGTTCGCAAATGAGGCGCCAAGAAAACAATGAGTACGCAAGTTCATTTCCGCGGTGCATCGCGTTGCTTCTCCGAACTGACTTCATTGCCAGCAGCAAGATTTCACCGGGTGATCAAGAGGGCGAAACCGCCCATGCTGTCTCACTTATACCTGGTGCGTTCATGCATAAAAGGAGCCACAAAGCGTAGATAACCGTGTTTCAACATGTGGTTTCTCCAGGTTTGGATTCCGAGAGCACAAGCACGAGGTCGCGTAGTGAGTTTGTTGATTTTTTTCGGTGAATTCACGTCTGAACCGAATACGGTTTGTCAGGTGGGGATGGGACAAGTTCAAGTAGTAGAACAGAAACAAGCGCGCCTTCGAACGGTTGAGTTTAATCCATGGCCGACTCCGCAAACCTTTGGGCTAACCTTGGGTGGGCTTTAGACGCGTCCAGCATTGGACAAGTATCATCTATAGCGCCAGCAACCTCTACGCCATCTTCTGTCTCATCCTCCGGCTTTCCTACCGGATCTGATGTCACCCGTGGAGCGCGTAGCATCACGATTAGTGAATTGTCGGCTTCCGATACAACTTTGGCCGCCTCTTCATCGCAAGGTCGTTCATTACTCCCGCCGACCACTCAACCGGGCCCAACGGCACTAGCATCCTCTACACCCTCTGAGACATCATTGACGGAACGCGAAGCTACCGTGACATCCATTAGCTCCTCTACGAATTCTAATGGAACTCCGTTCATTCAAGATATTCCGACTACAACTACAGGCGGAGGTGCAACGACTGACACGACTTTCAGTCCTGCCACGGTATCACCCTTTTCCTCAATCTTGACTCGTGGTCGGGCAATATCCATTCCCGAATCGACTACTGATACGGCCTTATCGTCCGTTGCCTCATCAACTTCTGGCGGCACATCATCTTCGACGGTATCATCCACCTCTACATCAGGCCCATCCAAAAGCAAGATGTCCACAACCTCTTTACCTTCGAGTCAAACCACCTCTTCAGTGCTCAAAGTATCGTCAATATCTCTTCGGAGCACGTCGACAACTTCTATGCCTACCAATTCATCTTCATACTCCTTTCCAAATTATTCCTCCCCCACCATATCGTGAGTGTATCCGTCGTCGCGCTTGAAATTGTCTTGCCGATAATGGTCCCATCCATCAGTTTCCCTTCCGAATCAGTTACCTGGAGCTCCTCTGCGTCCTCAACGTTATCATCGAGTACAGTTTCAATTCCAATATCCAGCGCAATAGATGCCCCAACAACTACGACAGTGATAGTATTCACAACTGCTGGCAGTAACCAAACGACCACCGTACCGTCGGGGGCACTGCGCACAGAAGCAGCGACCGTTTCTGCGTGAGCGTTTTTCGTAGCACAAACTCATCAAGCAGCCTTGCTAAACCCTGTTCATATTCCAGCTTTGCTCAGAACACAGGCGCGATCGTCGGCGTAGCCGTAGCGGCATTCGTTGCTCTTCTTTGTCTTCTCTTCTGCGTCTTCTTCACGTGCAGACGATACCGAAGGGAGAAACATCCAGATGACTACATTGACGGCATTATGCATCTCGCTCGCGGAACATCTTGGAGGCGGCCGGTAGATGGAGACGAGGACGAGTCCTACAACGAAAAAGCTCACTCTGCCCAACGTCCGTCTGGTAGACATGCGCACTCCTCCGATATGCACGAAGTCTCCGAACGAACTTCACATGGGGATCGGTTATCCAATGGCGACAGTAGCGCAGAAAGCACAACAGCGACCATGGTTCCGATGAGCACAGTATTCGGCGGCCAGTCATATATCCCAAGCTTAGATCAGGGTCACTGCGCAGACAGTGCGCCGTCGGCCGTTGCGACATCCGGACTTCTGTCGCGCACACCGACTAGAACATCTATCGATGCCTGGCGTGTCCCTGCCGGCTCTTACCCCCACCCTAATACTTGCGGAACGCGCAGTGCAGTCTCACTAGTCCTTGCGGGGGAACCAAACAAAGGCACCACGGTCTCGTCGTCTTCAACAGAGGACTCCCGAAGGCCTTACCCGAAGCGAAAGTCTCTGTCTGGTCCAAGACCCAACACCTCCGCAAAAGTAAGGAAGCACAGCTCCACTCCTCCAACTGCGTTCATGGGCGTACGCCAGTCCGCGTTCGACTGCGAGCAGCAAACCCAGCCACGGGAGCAAAGCGAGAAAGTAACCGTCAAGGGACTCATCAACCGCCTGCGCAGTGGCCGCCGGACTTCCGTACAGAGTGTGGATACGGTGCGAGGGTCGTCACACGGCCCAGAAACCGACCAGTCCTCTCTTCCATCTATCTCCGTGTTCTCGCCTTCTTTGCTCAATCCGCCAATCGTGGTAGCTCCCTCGCATCCTGTTCTGACCTTCCCGCGAGGCGTCACCGGGAATAGCTATACGCCGAGTGACGGCTCTGTCGGGGTCTCCGGCCAATATGACAATAGTGCCGTACTTTGGCCTCCCCCGACTCTACCTTCGGTGGCGCCATCGCCTTCGTCGACGGACACTTCAAGCATAAAGGGGTATCTGCTCCACCCGAGACTGGCTCTGGGACGTGCGCAGTCAGAACAAGCTAGTATCACAAGTTTCCGGGATCATGAAGACTATTCGCGCCCTATCAACGGTGTAAGCATTATGTACGAAATCTTTCGACTAGTATCACTCATTAATTGACTCTAGCTCGTCAATAACCACCTTAGAAGCACCACGACGCTTGAGACACACGCCACCACGGAATCCGACCCAGCAGACACTGCTACATCATGACACATATGACGATTTTCGTTTGTTCTATGAAATTGGCTCTCTTGGGGCGTCTCAGCTTTGCAATAACAGTTCCATCTGAAGGTTGTTTGTAGATTTTTTCCGAGTAACCTATCTGGGAGGTTCGGAACAATTTTATATTCTTACAAGCATGCCGTGTAATTCCCTCAGACGCATGGTCACACAGCGTCTAGATGCCATAAATTTGTAATTTTATGTAGCTCTTCACAAATATAAAATTTGCCTTCAACGACCGCGGAGAGAAACTACTTGCATGACGATTTACAACATATTTTGAAATTTAATTTGAACTCAGTTTAATAACTTTTGTACTACACTTTCCCAAATGGCAACTGGGTTGTTGACACTGGGGATTGCAAAATATTAGCTGCAGATTCAAGAATGATTGCTATCCTGGTCGACTCACGTAGCTGCAGTGATAGGAAGGTTTAACGTAGCTGGGCGAATTTGCCATTCTTCCAACAGATATTGTCCAAAAATGTAGAATTATCAACAATATAAATGCTCACCTTCGGGCTGAGTGGGATCAACGACGCCAAATGCTAATCTCCAAGTGATTCCCTGGACGCCGTTGACGAGCCTTCAGATAAGATTGAGCAAACGGGTTGAGGTACAGATGGCCGGGGAATAGATATGCGACGTACAGATCGGGTGGAGCTAGCGTGTTGTTCTTCAGGCCAGTAGACTTGACAGCACAGTGATTAAGTTCGAAGTCCTGGGGCGCACATAAGAATCACTCACTTTAACTTCGGTATCTATTGTCGAAAAATCAGTCGATTGTCCCCCAACGGTGCCGCAGTATTGTTGTTGTACGTCGACTTTACCACCAACGACAACCGTCTGAGCACCTTCCTCCTTGCTCATCGTAACCTAAAGGAGAGATTTTATGATACATGAATGAGGCGGGTTTTGTTCCACATACACTGAACAATGAACACGAGCTGGCGCATCTAGAAATAGCAAATCCGTCAATGAACATCGCTCACACGGAGAATTGGAGAATGCGCTCACCTTCCATTTGATACCACTACAACCTTTTTAGGGTCAAAAAGGGCTGTGGCAGGTGGCGTAGTCGGGAATCCACTGGCGGCGCACTCCTCGCCTAACCTAATAGCTCACGCCATGAGCTTTCGAAGGTTAGGCTAAATGACGATAGTGATCACCTTTGACTAAATGCATCGGCACGGCCGTTGATTGTGAGGTCGACGGGCGGCTGAAGCCAGTTCGTGCCTGGTGCAAAGAATACGTCGCTGGCATTGGCCCAGTTAACGGGATTGTATAGGAGCTCTCCATCCGGGTCGATATTGCTAGTGACAATCTTCGTGGTGATGAGCATCGCCAGTGGTCCATCCCTGGCCTTCGTGTCGAGACCTGCTTGGGGAACTGTTGTCGATTTTGGTCCCACAATCTAAAAGCGAATATTGAGGTCCATCCTACACCGATATGGTGGAAACATAAAACACGAACGATGCGATGGAGCCACTATCAAGGCCAATGTAAGCGCATATTGCTGAGATCAAGGGACGGATATCTTCTACTCACATGGGCAGCACATATAAAACCGCCTCCGTTGTTGGTCTTAAAAAAACTGGTCAGGGTATGGAAATGATCCACTTTCGAAGAGAATCGTACCACGTCCACAATCAACTGTGTAGCACCCTGCGACTTCAAGGCCTGAAGGCCGGACAGCATCCCAAGCAAGAAGTTGTTAAAATTTGTGTCGGAGAAGCTGCCAAGCGCCATAACACCCGTTTTCCCGTCTTTGAGCATGAAGAATTGGGTTACATTCTGGCTCCCGCTAAGTATTGGAAGGGCAGGTGTCAAGGTCGGCGGGAGTACTATATCAGAGGGAGGGGAAGTATCCATCATAACGTTGACGGGATGCTTGCGCTCCATTGCGACGGGGATGTCAGGTTGTTGCTTAAACTTGACGAGCGGGAGATTCGGGGAATTGGCCGATGGAGACGACGTATCGAAAATATCCTCGCCATTAGTACCATCTATAGCGACGCAGTTATTGGCTCTCCAAGACGCAGTATCGGTGAATGGTACAGTTGCCGCTCCGATGCGTGCGCGGTAAGGCAACTTAATCACAATAATTTTTAGGTTCCACGCGCCGTCCTGGTAGAGAAACAACGCACCACAACAATTTCTGGCAAGGTGTGATTAACCCTCACAATGGTCAAGATAACGGTATCACTAAGAGGGAGAGACTGCTGAGCAAAATTGCCCATGATGTAACTCCACCCGGTGGCGACACGGTTATAGCTGGCGAAAAAACTACATAGGTGATCGAATATCAGCTTTGTGCACTCGGCGTAAAAGAGACTTGGACTTTGAGACTGACCCATTTTGTCGCGTTCCCAGAGCCTGGAAACTCCCCGCAATCTGGGCGTTGGCGTTGACAGCGACAAATGGATCCTGGCCATTTATTTGAAGAACCTTGGCACCAGAAAGCTGCAACGCTAGAATTAGAATCAAAGAACTGCGATGAGAAGAATGAGAGCACATACCGATGCCAACTGCCCCTTAAGCGCCCCAGGGAGTGCATTCTGCCAAACGGAAATCTGATCAGGAAACTCCGCCGATGCGACCTGGAATGCCTCTGGGGCAATGTGGACATTTTGGGCCCCGTTTGTTTCGGTAAGGAGGACCAATGGGACAGGGAGAAAGTTCAAAAACAGTGCTTTGCGAGGCAGACTCGGTTTCAACAGCGAGCCGACGGTGACTATTATTACTCACAATCCTAATTAAACGAAATGTCAGCCGTCGCTTTGAGATACAGAGAAAATGCGACCTTACATAGCATGCGTTAATCCATACACAATGACCATCGTCAAGACGCTTCAAGGTACGGGAGAAGTCGATATGAAGGTCGTAATCGGATGGATACGACTGTTTCGAGATCCTGTCTAGGTCACCGAGAAGATCTTCGTGTACGTCTGCTGTGAAAGGTTCTGGGGCCTTGAATTCGTAGTTCACTGAGGTATGGAACGCGAGGGTCTTGTTGATAACCTCAATGATCTGTTGCAACACATAAATTGCGGGCCTATTTTTAGATATATGATAGGAAGAGGTCGTACATTCTCCTTGATTGTTGGATCTACTTTCACGGACGTGAAGCACGCACGAAGAGCACTAGGTGCGACCCATTTCTGCCCTGAAATAGCTGCGCACGGATCGACAGCCCGTTCCAAAGCGGTTATCGATGCCGCCGCTGCTACTGCCACCAAACTGGCGAAGTGCAAGAACGCGCGTACGTTAGGAGGAAGTACCATCGTGGTCGGCTCAGGAAATAACGCACCACAATTTGCTTTCTTATAAATCCCCAAAGAAGTGGAAACAAAGATATGCGACATCGCGCTAATCGATTTGATAACGAGCGACCATGTGGCGCCGACGAAGTATTGCCCATTCGCAGAGTTGGCGAGGTCGAAAGGCGGTTTTAACCAAACATCATGTGGGCGTGGAAGGGTTTGGAAGGGATACTAATCGTCGCCGCAGCCTTCGAAGTTGCATGGGATCCACCACCCATTGTTGTTGCGTGCAAAATGGAAACATGGTCACAGAAGGAGCTTCTCCACTCCCAAAATCCGATACATGGTGCGCAAGTCATCAGTATAGCTCGTTCCTTGAATGATGTTTCAACAGAATATTGCATATTCAACAGGCTTTTCCGTTCATTCAGCAGGAACGTCAAATGAGAAACGCACCAGTGGGAAGGCGCTAAAACTATTATCTTTTCGTGAGACATATTCATCCAATAAGGAACATTTATTACCGGAACATGAGAATATCGCGGGACGTCTCGTGGAAGGGGTGAAGATGCTGCTGACAGCTGCTGGCGCGTTCAGGATGTCCGCCTTGGCATGAGAGCAAAGATTTTTTTCTTCGCAAACAACATCGAGTCACTTGTCTATCCCGGCGGGAAGGCGGGGCGGTGGTCATCAAGGCCCGGGTACGTCAAACAGATCAAGCAGGTCACTGCGATGAATGATGTCTGAGTAGTGACTGGAACTGGATATGAATACCGATGGCAGTCAACTGGTAGGTCTTGTGTCAATAAGAGCACTGAAAGAGTTCCATGAGCAACGTTTTACGCACCTTGTGATACAAAAATATTTGATTCGATACCAACGATGTAGGTTGTATGGGTTTTTGCAATAGTAACCACTTGTAGGCTGTAGGCCGGGTACGGACCCATCCGACAAAAAAATAGAAGTGCATAGCCTGGATGACACAACCATAAGTCGTTCGCAGATGTGGAATGCTCGCAGTACAATGCCGGCGAATTCGAAACACTGGAAAAGGCCGGCAAGCCCGACCTTTGTCTTGTGCCGTTCGGAATCTGGTCTATTTTGTGCTCGAAGTCCAATCCGTCGCACAAAGTTAGATCTGTTGAACGCAGCGTCATTTTTACTCTCCCAAACGCGATCACAACTCTGGCAAGCACGCACCATGAGCTCGGGACCAGTCCGGACCCCGCCTATCCGTAGCATTCCATCAACGGTATCTACTATGAACGATTGAACCACGTTGGTAGCGCTGTACTCCATCCTCATTATTTCTGGCTGAACTGGGCTACGCTACTAGTTCTCCATGACTGCGGAAGGCGATCATCCGAATAAGCAGGTCTCTACAGGATGAGTAGAGCAAGTCATTAATGGCATGACCAAAGACACGTACGCACCATCAGCCGCTCAGGTGAAACCATGCAAAGAGCCAAAAGAGGGACGGTGGAGCAAACCATGTCAATGTGTAGTGTTCGTGTCTGAGGGCCCCGCGCAAGCAAGTGATAGAGGGTGCAGCAGAATTGTTATGTTGATTGACGAATGCTTGAGCAACAGCTATCTATGAATAAGAGAATGAGAGGGAAACCCGAAAATTTTGAGAAACTAAGAGAAAAGAGAGCCCCAAAATCCGCAATGTAAGTATATAGTACAGGGAGATGATGCAAATGGAAAACAGTGGCAAATGCTAGTCGAGAACATGGAGATAAAGAGAAGGGTTTAAATGCGTGAGGGTAACAATGGCGATGTCGATTAGCTGGAGTACGCCGAAGCAGCGAGCTTGGGTTTCCGCCGGAATTTTTGAGCGAACGTTGATTTCGCCCGCGACAGCCAACCCGTCTCCGACAAACGCGAGCCAAGGCTGTTATGTGAGGTCTGTTTCTGAATAGAGGGGCCACGAGCGACAACGCTAGCGCGTCGCGAGCGATTGACAACTCCACTTTCTCCATCCAACTCTTCGCGTACCGAATGCACAGTCGCCTCTTGGATAGAAACGCCGATAATGACAGTGGACTCTACATCCTTGGCGCCCCATGAAGGCATGACACTGGTGGAATGCGCCCGACTCAGCCTCCGCGGCATCATTTTCGACGAGATGCTCGGCTTCGCCGCGATATGATGCATTTGCGTTACATGGTTGTCGTCTTCAGTATGAGCATGGTCATTCGAGTACTCCGAGGCGCCAGACGCGACGGAAGTGGTGCTGAGATTCTGCAGAAGGTATTGAGAACAGAACGCAGTGCAAGAGATGAGAGGTACGAACCGCTATTTGAGATTGGTACATAGGCGAGCTTGAGGCAAACACCAGGCCATTTGGCGACCGTGAAACTCCATCCTTGGCAGCGTTGAAGTCGTTCTCGGTAAACTTTACCTAGAGTAAGTAACTCTGCCTGAAAACGTATACAAAGCCGACATACTTGGCCAATCCTGGATATTGAGATGCTTCCTCTGCGCCTTTCTTTTTGACGCTTCGCGGTGGCTGCGTTGGCCACTTCTTGGACGGGTGCGCTGTCAGCGCCGCCAGTCAGCTGGGCTTGCTGGGCTCGCCATTCGCTTTCTTGTTCAACCTTTTGGAATATCTAGAATCCACATTAGATGGAAAGTGCTGAAAGTTGGTTCGAACATGCCTGTTCCAATGGCGCAGGACAGTCAAGTTCGGCCATGTTATCCCTCTCAAATGTGTTTGGAAAAGCAATCGAATAACTGCTGGTCTGCCGCGAACGCGTCGAATGTCGTGTTTAGTACACGAAAGAGGGAGTATTAGGATGGGAGGACGATTTAAGGTTAAAAGCAGAAGCAGTCAGAGATGCGACACGCCGGCCATCGTTTAGTAAAGATATTCTGAGGTGGAACCCCTTTTTTGTGGGTACTATTAACCCCGCATTAACTTTCCATCTCCGCTCATGTCGTATCCAAACTCAGCGGCATATGGGTAATTCCCAGCTCAATGATGTCTTGATGATGTCTCGAATCTGAATATTATCATATTTCCACAAACCCGGCCAAAAATGCTTGGAAGCGTTTGTATTCTCTCTTGGGTAGTCGCATAATAAAATCTCCCTCACGAGACGACAACTGAATTAAACTTTGATCCATTAAGTAAATTACCATGTTTGAAGATCAGACAATCGGTGTTAAAACGCGAAAAAGAGGTACCCATTGGTTGGCATTGGCTTGAGATTAAATTTGAACGTTAAGATATTTCTACACTCATTCGTACTAGTTACATTTTCCTGAGAATTACTGAGGCCATTAGTTTGGAGACATGACGAAGACGTGCTAAGAATCACTCGCACGCCCCAGTGCAAAACACACTAGGTGGATGAAAAGCGATGGCTGATGATTTTCCCCCCGTGTATTGCGGATTTCTGCAGCGAACACTCCTCTGCAGTGGCTTTTCTACAGAGAACATGTCTTTTTTTCCAAAGTCTATAAAAGTGCCAGTTTGAGTGGACACTGGAGATACATTTATTATTATCGCAAAAGCATGCCAACATTCTAACGTACCTTCGGTGGTGTCCATTGCCGTCCATTGATCATGAGAGCTAAGTATGTATGATGGCTTCTATCATATTATATCAAGTATAACGGATATCTTGCTTAGAAGCTCGCGTAGCCTTGTTCTACTCTTAGAGCAATGTTAGTACTAAAATAATCCCAGTAAGAGCAATTGTACATGGCGACGATCATAGGCCTAAAATACTTGGGGGTGTAGAGGAAAGCAGACAAGAAGCAGAAGCAAAATCATCAGAAGTTTCACAAGGTTCAGAGCTTTTTCCTTTCCTTCACCCACATATAACTTTTGTACCACCGTAG
This sequence comes from Hypholoma sublateritium FD-334 SS-4, assembly GCA_000827495.1. NCBI lineage: Eukaryota > Fungi > Basidiomycota > Agaricomycetes > Agaricales > Strophariaceae > Hypholoma > Hypholoma sublateritium. The sequence goes on from KN817557.1 coordinate 250,054, forward strand.
AAGTCCGCGGGGCCATCCATTCCGCCTGCAGTTCCAGCGCTCGAATCGCATCTTTCGACCTGCATATAATAACGCCTGTACCATTGCCCACGTGTATCCATCGCAGCGTCCGGCAGCACTACTGGACGTTGACTGGACGTGATTTATTTTTCACATTGGCCAGAACAGAAGAAGTTGGTTTATCGAATATTTCGAACGCAGCTATATTTGGGACTTCCGAAGGCTTTGAACATACCATATTCGAACGAGCTGTCCATGAGCACGATTGCAAACAATTCCCAGAGTTAACACCTGTTAACACTGTAATTCCCCAGGAAAGGTCGCGTGGCACCGGATGTATTACCAGGTCCTGCTGGGTCATCCCGATATTTGATGTGTAAAAGAAACCCAAGGAACTTCGATATCAAGCAAACAAGATACGGGAAAAATATTTCGCTTGCCACCCTCCCGCCCGCCGTTCTCCCTTCCCTACAAGTTGCTCTCAGCATTGGCTGTTAGTCAATGGCTGGCTCGCGGTATCCTCTCGACGAGCGTAATAGCTTTTCGCAGCCAAGCTGCAGGTGGGCAGCAAAGATAAGGGTATATTATTGATATGGTATATTGAGGCCTCGTATCTTTACAAGGTCCATGGTTATGCACGCGCTTGGTGTGCTTTGGTATGGCGTGCGGGTAGATGCGATCAGGGCGACTCCGGCAGCTCGGGGCGTATACGAGCGATCAGCGCTTCATCGCGGCTCGCGTTCATCAACCGCACCTCCTGCAGTAGGCGAGTGAGCTCCATCGTTCGCCCATTACCTTCAGGAAGCGGCGGGACGGGGAATTCGATCTCTTCCTCCTCCTCTGACCCGGACTCCCACTCATCGCTGTCGTACTCCTCCCCTTCCTCGTCCGCAGCCTCCTCCTCCTCATATTCCTCCTCCTCTTCCTCTTCAGATGAGCTCTCAGCGTCCGATTCGTCCTCCGGCAGGGTCCCCAGCGGCTGCCCCGTGCAATCCTCCAGCCGCACCTGTTGCGCAGCACACACGTTCCACCACCGGTTCCAGCGATCGTAGCCGCCGTTGTCCAGCGATGGCCCATTCTCGTGGTTCAGGTCGCTCAGCACGTTCCTGCTCAGCGCGCGCACGCGCTGCAGCTGTGGGAAGTTGCGCCGGTTCAGTGCGGCGACGTTGAGGTCGTTCGAGCGCGTGATGATGCCCGAGCGAAACGGGTCTGCCGCGAGGCGCGCGGCCGCATAACCCACCCCGAACGCGTACGCTAGCCCGTGCAGCCCGACGGTGGCGAGGTGCGCATGCGGACGCCGCGTGAGCTCGCTCGCGGTGTCGTCGTGAGGCGAGATGCGCCAGTCTGCGTTAAAGGTGAGCGTGCTGAGCGCGGGGCAGAGGTCGAGCGCGGTCGCGATGTCCGTCAGCGGGCTGAGATTCAGGTCGAGCAGTACGAGCTCCGAGCCGTGCACGCGCAGGAACTCGATGACGTCGGGGCCGTCGTTCACGCTAGTGCCAGAGTCAACCGAAAAGCTTCGCAGCGCCGGCAGGTCCCAGCCTGTAGCCTGCTCCACGAGCTCCTCGATGTACCCGCGAAGGGAGAGTTGCTGGAGGCAGGGGAGCATGAGGCGCAGGTTGCTTGCAGAACCGAGGTGGGCGAGCTCTTGCGAGCTCTCGACGTTCGTCTCGATGTCGATATGGGCTGCGACCAGGCGCGGGAGGGAATTCAGCGCCCAGATCACCTTGGCCAGTTCTTCGCCAGGGAGGTTCCACTGGACAGTATGGAGCTTGCGATATGCGTGGTTTGCAAGAGCGTCGGCCACAGGTCCGAAGGCAGTTCCCATTGGACGTTCGATCACGAAGATCTCTAGGTTGGGACAGTGCTGGATGATAGTCACCAGAGCGCGCTCGATATCTTCCATTGTTGCGTCGCGGCTGGGGGACGGGTGATATCGGGCGATATGTATTCGCCTTGTCCACCATCCGAGGGAAGACGTGCTGGTACTGGCTTCTGCGGACGACGATTCCAAAATAGAGCATAGTACTATTAATCTTGCTGGGTCACTGAAGTGTAGACAGCGGAAAAGAAACTCGGCACCCAGCGCGCGCCATTGGCGACAGGTGGACATGATCGCCTAGGCACACCGTGTTAGTTACTGTACAGACTATATCACTCCACACCTCAGGTAGACATACCTTTTTCGTGGCATAACTTCTCCTCTGAAGTAGGTTCATTGCCTCCCCTGGTGACCTCAGCCGCCACTCATTTATGATTGGGTCTTTGTACCAGGCGGACTCGGCCATGACGGTTGGTATTCCATACTGGAACAGAATATCCTCGTCAGCGGCCAAATCAAATATCTGCGTCCATATCTCAGCTGGAAGCTCCACTGGCATCGCGAAAGTAGACCCCAAGGGAGGGTATAGACGGGTATAGATAAGATTGGGAGTAGTCGGACCGTCGTGTGGTGTTTCCTCGCACGCTGATTATCACGAACAACACGCACTTTCTCCGAGGATGAAGGATGTCAATTTGTGCGACTGAAGTGTATCAAAGAGATCATACCGTATGATCTTCGTATTCAGTTACTGGCACTTTCGCTGCCACCTTCCGCCACTCCCCGTATTTTCAAATTCAGTATACAGAAGTTAAAAACGCGCGCCGTTTCTTGGGTATTGTGTATTTCAGTGACGGTGCTTGTTATCCGACAGAGACCATACCTCTAGAAGATCCGCACAGTCCTCCTGAAGCCTTGATCGAAGCGGCGGATACTGGAGAATCAAGTCGTGATGGTCATTGAACAGGAAATCCGTCACGGTTGAACGACTTTCGCCGCCGCGTTGATCATTTCTCGTCCACGTGATCCATCGCCAAAGTATGGGATATTTTCCATTTTTAGAAATTTGTCGCGACGTCGGGCGCCAACTTGGCACGTCGGAAACTTGGCGTTGGCGCCGGCCAGCCAAGTCTCATTTTGAAATTCAGCTTCAATGCATACTAGTGCATACTTCTACGCAATTGTAGACACACATGAACTTGCTACATGTAAGTATACTAAGTTCTTAGTTCTGTCAACTTAGTTCTTAGTTCTGTCAACTTCCATCAAGGTGTGTAAATTAAAAAGATCTTAGGTGATTCGCACACCGAAAATGTGGACACTTAAGTATTTCCAATACAATTTGCTCAATTATACATGAATCATGACAGAGCAGTACACAGAACATCCACAGTATCAGACTAATTTTAGGCCTTGCCCTGGAAGCTGTTCTCTTCGAGAGACAGCTCTTGCGCCTCCTGTGCAAGCTCACATGGTGTGCAGCAGAAAGCGGACAAGCAGTCAGAACATCCTCCGCCCTTGATGTTGTATCGTCCGCGGATATTCGAGCGGTTGCCCATCTGGAAAAGAAGCTTAAGAATTCGTAGAGCGACACCACATTCACTGCACATACCTGCATGATCCAGCCACATCCGCACAGAGTGAGGCAGCCATGGATCGCACAGTCGCTCGAGCAGAATCCGCCATGCTCGGGGTCTGGGTAACCCTTCGTGTTCAAGTGATCAACACGCTTCTTGATTTGCCCGAAGGTGATACAGGGCACGAAGCACGAGATGATGACTAGGCGGCCAAGAATAAGCTGTTTGCAGAGGATGAATGTGTGCTTGGATACATACATGTCGCGCAGTCACCACCACAGTCGAACAGCCCGTTGCTCCATTCGCGTCCATCAGCCTCGACTGGGAGGTTTTTGGCATTGCGATTACCACCACCAACAGTCATGCCGGGTGTGGCACCAGGTTGTTGCTGGTTGTAGGCCATAGTGCGGAGGGTATAAGGGGTAGGGGGAGAGGCGGGAGGAAGAAGGTAGAATGAAATGGGGGGGATGGCGCTCTCGTTTAATGGGATTCGGGCGTGAAGGGATGGCCTATATAGCGCTCAGATGCTTTGGCCCTGGATGGAGAATGGAAACCAATATCAGCGCAATTGTGCGGAGACAACGAGGCGTATGTAAGCAACACCACATATCTTTCGAGTAATGTGCGGAGTCTCGAGGCTCCCTGAGGGCGCTGTCGCAGATTTGGGCACACCATTGAGACAAAATGGGACAGATTGGAGAGAGGGATCGTTCGATTGCTACCTTTCGATTCAGACTCCGCGCGGGGATATCCCTTTCTCGTGGTTTCTAAGTGGCTCCCGTCTTGCTCCCGCACCTCGTATGTGCACTGCGCACTCCAAATGGCATATATACAGCCCACTAGAAATGGTATTTGTCTTTTATATACGTACATCTATCTAATTTGTATGCTTCAGCTTTACCTCAGCTGCTTGAAAAWWTTTCCTGTGCTCCAATTTCGCTCCAATTGCGCTTCTATCGCGCTGTTTTTCGAATATCTAATTATTTTACTCCAATAACCTTGTAAATTTCACTGTAAAAACTKTAAAACCACGGTTAAAGTCTATTTAATTTTTCACWTCTGTAGCAATCGTCTCGACAGTGCGTTTGTCGCTCGATTGTTCAAGAATTCAAAGAGGATGATTTCGTGTGACAGATCTTGTCACAGATGTTATGATGTGTTGGTGAAACGTCGCTGTTGCCTATTGAAGAGCTCATAGTTGACTAATTTTTTTTTTTCGAGTGTTGAGGCGTATTATACCTTGAGATCTCAAAGTCAACTGTAATACAGTATTCAAGTTGGGATACTTCACTTTCTATATCTCTTTTGCTGATTTTACTGCGAGTCACGGCGTTGATGCCATCATCTCCATGCCGTTCGTATGCCGAGCGGTGCCTGAATCGAAAGGTAGCAATCGAACTACGACTCGATTGGAGACAGATTCGGATGTTGCGAATATGTCAAAGGTTGGGTTTCAGCTTTATTGCACCGCTGTTGCATCAAAAATCTTCGGCGCTCTGTCGCGACATGCTGGCCACTCGTCAGTTTACGTCTGGCTACTTACTGGCCGCAATATCAGATGCTAGAAACATCCATGAGATGAGCCATCGACTCACGGAATAAATGAGCTTTAAAGCAGAGCTTGAGCAGAGCAGTGAGAAAGTCTAGGGAAGTGTTCATAAGTGTGATCAAATTCAAGTCTCAAGATAATTAAGCGAGAGTCGGAACTGTTACTGGGATAAACAAGGGATAAAAATAGAAATGTGGGTATCCCGGGTTCCGAAGTGGACATCAACGACGGCGCGAAGACGCACAGCCGCTTGAATACCATCTTGCATGTACGCCATCTCAGGCTAAATAATCTACAGCATTGCTTGCCCGATCATCCTACATATCGGATGCGCCGAAGAAAAGGGGACGATCATGAGAATACCGACTTGAGGGCTGAGAGAGAGAGAGAGCGCTCAACTGACGACAGTTGCTCAAAACTTAAAATGAGCGGTGACCGCAAGGATGTTCCGAAAGGACATAATAATACAGCCGCTGCGGTCTGAATGCCGCATAAAAACGTGGAGTCTTCCTTGAGGCGTGCTTCACACCTTTTCTACCCACAAGCTGGAGGCCCTAGAGCACATGCCAAAGGTCTCGAAGAATCGAAGCTACTGCCATCAGCGCCGAGGGTTAAGATTGAGCCGCGCGCAAGGTCACTAACCATTACAAGGTTACTAGTTAAGGTGGCTGCTTCAGGGAGACTACTTACCCAGATGCCAGCACCGGCCTCGACACTAGAATATTCAAGCCCACAGATATTTGATTTTCCAAGTTAACCTGAAAGCCTGTCAGAACTTCGACAAGATTTTTGACCACACACCAGCTTGAATGCGAGTACTATAGTCAACACCTGTTGTAGAGTGAGAGCCTCTAACGTGCTAGAATGCGGAAGTAGTTTAGCAGGCAGTTTGGAAGACCGAAGGGAGGGCTGGCCCAAATGGCAAGCAATGGATTGTTGATCTGTCGGCGCAACCTATGGAAACGCACAATCATTCGGGAACAATAAATTAGAAAGAATGTCGGCTGGCTTTGCGTGGTCTGGAAAATGTAGTTGGCAGTGTATGAACACAAACATCGAGGATTGCCTTTCTCGTCGTACATCGCTCATACATATACCATTTGTTGCATGTAATTATTGCCTTGATCATGATGCCAAATAGATGCTGCCAGTAGATGCCACTGAAATGACGCAAGCAACGACCCTCGGGGATACATGAGCAACGTAAATAGTCAATTGGTCTACCATCTATCATTCAACTAGAAACATAGCTTGAATTTCGCGCCTTCCTCATAGGATTTTGAGCCTGACCAGTAGAAAACTTATACTCCGAGGACCACTGATAATCCCGCCCCGGACCATCTGTCAACAAGGCATCATAAATATTTTCGCAATGCGGAACAGCACATAGAACCACCTACAAATATGATCAACGTCCCACTCTGGGATATTGATGGCAGCGATATGTCCCTGCTGCTCGATCGCAACAGCGGAGGACGATCCATATTTAGCCCCTGGCCCCCCGTGGATGGCTTTTCGTGGGGTGTTCAGCCAATACGATGTGTACACAACGATGGCTGACTGATTTGTAGTTATATCAAGTCTATATCATAGATGAGGCGTTCAGTCCGATCTGATTTTGTATGCCACGTCCACGACCTACTGGATTCCTGAGGTATTTCCCTTGAGCGTAACGGCGGGTATATCCGCTCGGGGGTGGTCAAGCACCCACCCACCGTTGTATCCTACGCATCCTTGATTTTCAGGGTCAACCTGTGCATTACATAAAGAAGAGAAAACAAGAGAATCCTACCTTCTCCGATGAGGTTGGTAGTTTTTGTCCACTGGGCACCGATCTTACGTTCCTCCCTGAAATCAAGGGGTGTATCGGCGACGTCTGTAAACCTCCCGGTGGGGATCGCGAGTTTATCAACCTCGATATAGCGCGATGCGTCGATCCGCAGTTCATGCTCCAGGATGTCTGCATCATCTTGATAGGCATCAAGGTTCCTAGATCCCATCGCGATATTAAGCGCCAGTGCACTGTGCGAAATAAGACAGCAAATAATTACCAGTAGACATGCTGCGTCAGCATGATTGGGGTCTATACACGAGCGTTAGACATGACGCACGCTTTCTCGAAGAGCGAGTTTGAGTACCTTTTCACTGGCAGTAGCATAGATTTTCGTGCGCAGAATGCCGTGGTTGTCCACCGAATGAGTGACCTAGTTAGATTTAATGTAATTGAGCGAAATATTAAAATTCGTGCATTGAAAGGGACATACAAAGGCAGTAACAGTCCCAGGGAACCCCTCGTCACCCTCGTCGACATGTTTGTAGGTGACACTTGTCGCAGATTTCTCGACTGCTACCCAGTGCCGACGATCCCAGCCAACGATGCCGCCATGCAAGGTCACCTTGGGGACGTGAGGTCAAAAATTGCTCTGCGGATTTTGCGGAAGGAAACGAACCTGGCCTTAGATGCGCACTGTCAGGTTCGGCCATTACCGTTAATTGTTTAAGCCTACCATTTGCATCGTTCGTTGGGATATGGTAGGTGTTCGGTGCACTTGGATCCGGATTTTCTGAGATAGGGATTGAAAAGATGCCTAAACAGTACTTCAATACATTGACTGCGATGGATACTCTAACGAGAAAGGTTTACCGTCTTTTATTCTGTTCGCATACCTACCGCAGGGAGGGATTAGCAAAGGCGAACCTGCCAATTGTGATATAACCTATCATACCTCCCGACAATAGCGTTGAACACTGGATGATCCGGATCGCTGGCCAAGCGAGACTTGCAGTCATTCGATTGTCAGGCCACGGAACAGAGAGACAAGACGAGCCATAGCTCACATTGTCGTCGTAACCAAGCACGACATCCCTGGCCACCCCATGCTTGTCCTTCACCCACAGCTCTGTCAGCGTCGCGCCAACAGAGACGAACTTCGCCGAGATGGACCCGTCGGGAGCATTGATCTCCGTGATGTCAAAGGGCTACATAATCAAATCGAGCATTAGTGGCGATCACGGGCGTTTAGCGAACAGATGCATAGTACACACCCAGCTGCTGTCAGTTGTTTCTGGCATGGTTGAGTGTTGAGTGACGGAGGAATGACAAGAGGGGGGAGCTGGAACCAACTTAAATATATGCAGAGGGGCGGGTCCTCAGTCAATTTTAGGCTTCCGGCAGGCGACGGCGTCCGCTGTAAACGCTGTAAAGATACATTGACCCGATGTGCCTTCGTAACTCCCACAAACTCTGCAACCAGCTTATAGAAAAACATCAATTCGCTTCCGAGAGGCCCAAAACACCTGAAGTCACAGTTTCCGACGATTTTTAGGAAATATTCCACCTGTATAATGCGTTGCGAGTTTTTTCCTTGCAAATGAATGAAGATAGGAAACTTACTGGCCTTACGGGACTGATCATCGACGGAAAAATGGCGGAGGATAAGGATTTATGTGGACCAATCGCATGAGGTCCAGGCTTGTCATCGGTCCAGGAATGACAGTTCGGGTGTAAAAACATACAGGGGCAAGCTATTTCATGTCGGCTCGACAGTCAAATGACATGCACCGGTCAGCGTAAACATACTCGTCCTTGCGGGTGATTGTTACAGTTTGACGTCACTCCAATGGCCAGTGTGCGATATAATGATATTTGTCGGACCGATTTCGTAGTCGTAGTCGTAAAACATCTGAAATCAACATTTTTGCTTATTTGAAGTCGCTGCCTTGGTCGCCGGTGAGTCAGCTTTAACAACAAACCGTGAATTGCGTCCCAACTTTCTGAGGACTGATATAACAACTGGTGCTTGGATTGCGTGGAATTTGGTGCAATCCTTTTGCATCCCGTCCAACAAAAGAGGATGTTGCTCAACGGTTGCAGTTTAAGGTGTGCTTTCCAGATTAGCGGACGAAGTGTTTTATCGTGTGTTCTATTGCGCAGTTGCTTCATGGCGGACTCAGCATACAGCAGGCAAAGAAACGAAAGCAGGAAACGGCGGAAGTATATAGGCAGATCTCTATCTACCGTCCATCGGGCCGCGGCTCTAACAAAACCCAACACATGTTCAGCATGACCGAAAAGTAGCAAAGAGAACAACATACGACTCCATTGCACACTCAGAATGAGGTTATCGTATCCGCGCCCGTGCACCTTGTCGATGGCCTTCTGCGCGCACGACTTCTCTTCAAAGCTGACGAATGCGAAGCCCTTTCCGGCGCCCGTCTCGCGGTCACGACCGACGTACACTCGGGCGACGCGTCCAAAGACACCGAACAGGTCTCGTAGATCGTTCTCCTGTGTGTCTTCGGATATGTTCGTAACACGGAGGGTGGGAAGGTCATCGCGATTGGCAGCGCCGCCGAGGCCACGCATCGACTCTCCGGCACCACGGGCCCCCGAGCGCATTGATGGGGGGACGTATTTTCCGCCGACAGAAGAGGATGCGGCGGGGAGGGTATCAGGGCCGGCACCGGTGTCGTCGTCGGGGCCAGCGCCAGTATCTGGGTGGGCTGTAAGTTGGCGTTACGGTGGGCCACATGGTCTGGACGCACCGGTGTTTTCAAGGCCACCAAGGGTATCTTTATATGGGCACTTGGCGGTGAAATGGTCGCCCTTGCACAGACGACACGAGACCTTGCCCGCACCGGCGGCCTTCACGCGGGATTTGAGCGTCTCTTCCGGGGCTTGCTCGACTTCGGAGATCTAGCGGCATTGAGATATCGACTGATACAATAAGCAGCAGACGCACCTTGTTTCCAGCAGAGAGTTTGAGTGTGACGTTCTCACCGACGGTCGTCGTTGCACGGTCAGGCCCAGGCTTGCTCCCTTTCTCCAGCCCGAACTTGGCCCACTTCTGCCGTTCCGCAACAGCATGATCGACGATGGATTTTTGTAGTGTGCGCTTGACGCGGCGGGTGATCTGTCCATCCTCAGCAAATGTCTCCTCACGAAGGACGCAATGCAGGTTCTACCTTGACCTTTTTACCCTCTTCGTTTAGCACATATTCGATAGTTGTTCGAACGCCGTTATCGTCGACGAATTCCTCGTTCTTGGGGAGCTCTGCTGGACATCAACTATCGTGTTCATGGACTGATCGCCTGGTTTGACTTACCAAGCTCATCGACGTCGTCTGCCCATGAGGTTTTTGGGATTCTGTTGGATTTCGTTAATATAGAGGTTCAACAGGGCTTCGAGATGCAATGGGCTTACGATGATGCCATTTGTATAAAGAGATTGACTGTCCAATTTTTTGGAGGACTGGTACCCCGAAGAAAAGCGGTTGTTTGGCTCTAATTGGCATTACCTTCCCTACTAATGTTGCTCAATTTACTTATAGGGAAAAGCTTTCGTCGCCGCGTTTGTCAAGCGTTTGTCCTCGTTCTTCAATCGTTCTTGACTCTTTAAGTTGCAACTAAAGTACTTCTTGACGAGTGTTCATGTGCTCTTAAAAATCCCTCTGGATCTACAAAACCTGTAATCTGAACAGTGGTTCTTACGCGAACGCCGCAAGAACTTGGCAAGAACACCGTCGAGGCCAAGTTGAGGCAGCCGAGGATCAAGTAGCAGCATATGAAAGGCAGGTGGCTTTTAAGTACCTTGCCCTGGATTGAAAGTATGTGTTTACTCAATGTTTGATTAAAGAATGACGGTTCTGACATACTATTCTCTTTGTGAACTTACTTCAGTACGCGTCTCCCCCCAAACGTATCAGCTCCTCTGTGGCTTTCGAACGCGGCTTCATCGTACTCTTGAATGGGCATGGGCGGCTGTACGAAATATCATCGAATCAACAATAGCAGTCCCACAAATCTAGAGACTTAACTTAACCCGCTTTTCCGTTACACTGTGGGTTAAATCGGCATGCCACCTCCGTTGCAATCAACCATAGGACTGAGGTCCCAACATGCGCTCCTGGAAACAAGGGGTTTCAGGAGAGAGTAACGGAAAACAATGCACGATTAGTGTAGGGGTTTAAGCTTGAAGCTTACGGATTGATTTGCATATGATGATTTGCATTCGAATACCATAATTACTTGTAGAATGGGGTTCACGGTGTACCAACAGATTTTCACGCACTCTTTTGTAGGGCTGGCTCATCATCATAGCATTTCAATGAAATAAATATAAGCCAAGCCGAGCTAATCTGCAGCTTTCAGCCGACAGATGGATGCAGACAGATAGATACAGATCATCCACTTCAAAAAACAACAGCACTGTGGGACCAAGAATTTTCGAATAGAAGGGTGGCGAGCAGACAGAACGAAGGAAGGGACGAAGGACGGCAAATGGATAATACAAGGTAGGTATAAACACATAATAACAATAAAAATAATTGAACTTGAATAACGAACGACATCGAACAACCGCAAGCGAAATATGTACATGCGGGAAAGGAGAATAGGGCACCGGCAATTGAAAACAAGGAGAACAAGAAATAAACGATCCAAAACGCAGAGGTAGAAAACAATGCTCGTGAAGAGACATCAACTCACTAAGTAATGAGATCGGATAGCGTACATGACGCAGCGTGGTATGTTTTTTCTTCCGTCACTTTTGCGCCGGGACTTTCAGAAGGTTTTCGAAAACAGATGTGCTTAGTCTTCGCGGGACACTTCGCTATTGGGATGTCCCCGTTTCTTGCCAAACCGCGAATTTCTGACCACTAAACCATTCAATAGTCGGGAGGTCATCTTTGGCTTGGGGGTCCATGGCTTGGACTTCCACCACTGCTTGGCTTTGGATAGGAGTCCAGATCCATTGGAGGCCGGAGCCTGCGAGGCAGAGACCAAAGCACCTGAGGCAATGCTCCAAGGCTGACGTTCACATACGGAAGCTTGGTCGTCCTGCGCGGTATCGACTGAAGAAGGTTGGCGGGGCAAATACATAATCTCGATGCTTGAAGTCGATGTGGTACTGCTCGTGAATGTCGCTGGCGATCGTGAGCAGATTCTGATGAGGTCTTGCGCATGCAACCAGCTCTTAGGGCCGGGGCTGTACGGTGCCGTTGCAGGCAAACTGATGATCGTGACGTTCCATCCCTCCCTTAGGGTGTCTTTCCGAGAGAGGGAAGATGGCATGATGGGGGTGGGGGGTGTCGATACCGAATCAACAGAGGCCTCCCTGAGCGGCGATTCGATTCGAGGTGGGTCCCACTTGAAGATAGGGCTGTTCAAGAGAGTGATGTCCATGTCCGAGGAGCTTTCTATGTCGCCGAAGACACCGTCCTCGTTGAAAGGGCTCTCAACAAAGGTGGCGCCTGGATATTCATCCTCTTCGATTCCCTGGGGGTCAGGCCCCGCAACGCTCTCGGACTCGTACTCCGAGTCCGAGTCGACGTCGTCCCATTCCTCGTGTATGACGCGCCTCTTGGCCTGCTTCGAGATATATGTCACTGTAGGATAAGGATCCTCCTCCTCGGCGTTGGATGGGCCGGGGGCGAAGATAGGAGTTGTGGGTTCATATGCATGGCAGATTTCGAACTCCGGAATCCAAGGCGCAGGAATCGCGCGGGCTTCCAGGAGAGGCCAGTTACTATATTGTGAAATTGTTAATGACTTGGTACAGTCAGGGTGATCAAATAAACGTACACCCCAGCGAAGTACGGATGATTGGGCATTTCATAGTCAATCATAAGTCGTCTTTTGGGATTTTTCACCAGCATCTACTCAATGAGCACGAGAAAGACAAAAGATGCTGGAAGAGGTAAATACCTTCTGCAAAAAGTCTTGGGCCTCATCATCCACATTATCTGAAGGGTCGAAGTAAAGGTCATCCTCAGCGATTTTGAGCGCCAGCGGTTTGTCGTCTACTTCAATATTCGGGTCGTCACAATCTTCCTGCTCGTACCAGGGAGGCTGATATGTTTACGTTAGTTGAATAGCAGCACAAAAATTAGAAAGAACGTACCCTTCCTGTAAGCATCCAATATAGGACTACAGAAGCCGACCAGAAGTCAACACCAAACGAGTACGCTTCTCCGAGGTGAATTTCCGGCGCCATCTCCAACTCCGAGCCGCGATAGTCCCATGCTACAAAATAAAGTTCCGAGGGGTCTCTTGGCTCCGTAGCAGAGGAAGGATTCTCGTGTGGGAGATACGGCCAGTAGGGTTGGTACACACGCTCGGCGATAGACGGCGCATGGCGAAAGTTCTTCGAGAGCCCAAAATCTGCGAGGACGACATGTCCTTCGCGGTCGATGAGGATGTTTGGGGCCTTGATGTCGCGGTGGATGATGCCGCGCTTGTGTAGCTCAGTGAGAGCAATGATCTATGCCCTACGTGAGGTTCGATCGTAGGATGAACATGAATTAACGAACTATTTCGGCCATGTAGAACCGAGCTCTGTCAGGTTCGAGCTTCACCAATCGAATCAATTCGCTATCGAGATCGGTGGGGTATGGTGCCTAAATGGTAATGTCTTTATAAAGGTGCGACAAGAAGGATGGATAATGGCTGACCATGGCAATGTACATGTTGTTGCGGTCATGCCAAGAACTGTAGAGGTTGACGAACCAAGGTGAGTCCGAGAGCATCTTTAAGATATCGACCTCTTGAACAATTATACCGAGGGTGTATGCGTTCTTGTCCTTCTTTTCCACAACCTTCAGCGCGACCTTGGCTCGAGAAATTTGGTCCTTGACGAAGTAGACCTTGCCGGAAGTACCTTCGCCGAGGAAGCGAAGGACCTTCATGTCTGCCGCATCCATCGTGCGAGAGCCAATGTGCGCAGGGAGACAGAGTTCCTGTTGCGAAGCGTGTATGTCGGCCGCCACAGTGGAGGCCATACAGGTATCAGCGGCCGGAAGATATACTTCGGGCAGAGAGAAAGAGGGGTTCGCATCCGTCGCAGTATTAAGCAGCACCTCGGTGGAGATATCGCCGGTAGTGCTGCCGCTCTCGCCACGAGCGGAGGCAGCGCGAGGAATACGCATAACCTCAATGATGTCGACGTCTGAGCGGCCAGAAACCTCGATCACGGCGGAGGTTGCTGCGGTACGGGTCGATGAGGTGTCAATGCTTCGAATTGCATAGGGGTGCTCCGTGGCGATTTTGCGGTGAGGATTCAATGTATGTATGATTTCATGCTGCTGTGTGATCTATGGATAGGGATGGGGTTAGTGTATGTTTAATTGCATCACATTACACACACTAATGAAGCGACTAAAACTTACATCATGCGGCGTTTCGGGGACGACACACGGAGCGTAAAGGTCATAGCGTTGGTTTCGCCTTGCATCGAGGATGGACGGATCATGAAGAGCTTCAAAAACGCTCTGGAGGGCCTCGACCACTTCAACATCCTAGGCGTTGTGAGAAGCCAATAGCTAAGCAACTGCTGAGTAGAAGTGAAAATGGTATCCTCACGACGACTACGCTCGTGCTCCGCCGTTGAGCGGCATTGTTCGTCGTTAGAGCGGACGTTCCTTTGTTTTGCTGGACATTTTTAATTATTTGGTTGACATATTTGATATAATAGCATCACCTTACCTTGGCTTTATTCTGCTTGACAAAGATCTCCTTGACCGAGAACTTCAGTTTATCGGAGGAAACCACTATGGAATTTTCCTTTTCCTGAACGCTCTTCCGAGGGAAGAGAGAGCTCTTCAGCTCGCGGTATAACAAAAACATGGTAAGTCAGATGCAAAGAAAGCAAGTTGGAGATTTTGAAGGCGAAGAATGTCCTGTGAATGGACGAGCAGGTAACAAGAATTGTGCTGAGACGCATGATCTGAGCGCAACAGACCTTAAGAGCCCCGTTCCTTCCTGACTGGATTGGATGGCTAGTAAATTCAACCGCCTGGGCGGGTATCGAAGAATGGAACTTGGTCTCCAAAATCGGTCAGCCTATGGAGGTCGGTACAAGGTCAGCCTCTTATGCAAAGCGGTCATGAGGCCTGTAAGCGATAATTACTGTACTCTCACATAGGGTCACAGTATCACAATGGATAGACGGCTGGCAGAAGCTTCATGAACACCGGTAACGTTTGTGCAAGTGTATCTAGCGTTGTGATAGTATATCCCTATGCTATTCGCGAAAGAGAATTCATTAAACAAGGCCGAAACTAGGGGTGGAAGAAGAGAGGGAAGTATACCTGTCGAGGAAACACTAATCTTTCTCCAACAGCCGAAAAAAGGTATCCTTAGAATCGCTAGGGAGTCGGGGGACAATATCGATAGGCGTAAAGCAGACAGTCGATTAGAAAGTTTACGTTAGACGCCAGGAGCGTCTGGACAAAAATGGTGTATTGCGACGGGTGCGAATGCAAGAGAGGAGGGCCACGCTCTGAGATAGCATTGGGGTGAGGGAACTTCGAGCCACGTAGCATATGAACTATAATGTGTAAGAGATTGATTGAAAAAAAACTAGATGCCATGGGAGATACGCACTATATATTTTTTCTTTCAAGCGAATTTACCAATTGCTGCACAGCAGAATGGTTAGGGGTTCATTTGAAATTAGCTCATGCTTCAAGCTTGTTCGGCGCATGTAGGACCCATGCCTCGAAGTTGAGGCAAGGCTCGCGAACTCAAGGATTCGCCTGTCAGCGCAATGCTATGGCAGCGTAAGTAGCAGCTCATTGTATTGAGCAGAAAACTGGAGAAAATGTCAGTTTGAAGGGCAATGGCATCCAATTAGAATCTCACTGGATAAGACTGGATTCAAAATATGTCCTTTGGAGAGAAACGTACCAGCTACATGCAATCGCGACTTCATCCTCATCTCGATAGAGCTTATTTGAACGTAATGACACTTGTATGTCGGTCGCATATTCAACGGAAGTTGGCAGTGGGCACTGTCGGCACAGGCTGAATTGCAACTGCATTGGGGCTACGCGAAGATTTAGGGATTAACTCCAATACCATTTCCGTATATCCTTTGAAGTAAGGACATGAGGAAAGGTGCCTGGCAAAGGTAACAGGGCTTCAAGGGGCTTTATTCAGAATCATTGTAGCAGTGAGTGCGCGGCAGCGTTGAGAGTGATCACTGCAAGTTGAAGGTCCGAGTCGGAACTTGAATATTGAATGGGCACGTGATTGTGGCATGAGTTACGAGGTGTAACATTTTTGCTTTTTCTCAACTTTTTCTGATGTATAAGGAGAGACTCACCTTGCTAATATTTACAGCACAATCATATTTTGAAGTTCGAAGCGCGAGGAAAAGCCGCAAAGACCAACAAGTCAAGATTTTAAAAGACTTATTGTTAAATTAATTAACAAGTTATCAATTTTAATAATGGGGGAGGGTCGGAGGAAGGCCGTTTCAAACCCTTGCATGCAGCATCGGGTTTCAAGCTGTATTATGTGTAAGATTTTCTTTCATTTTTACTGTAGTGAATCAATTTGAAGGTCTGCGTTAAAGCAGATTGCACGACCTATAACATGTCCAATAAAGTTACTGATTTCAGTATCATGATTAATTCACCGGATCGCATGAAATACAAGTTCCTTTCGAGAATCTTACAAACACAATGCTTCAAATAAGGAAGTGCGTTATACCAGACTTGTGAATACATTCGTCGTTCACTGCTGAATACTTGTGAGTGGTCTATTTTTAGAAGCTATTAATAGAGAAGTTGAAAAAGGTCCACATCCCGAGAATAATACGCAGGAAACAGATTTCATCCTTGAACTACCGGTTATATTGAAAGAATACATTGTATCCATTCATGCTTATCAAGATTTTACTCTGCTCATATTTTTGCGCAATATTATCATTGTGCAGGTATGCTATCGAATTCTTCACCGCCATGGGTCGTATAGAAAATGCCTACGATGAATAGGCAGCGATCGCGGGGACGAATGCAGCCAAAATATTGTTCTTGAGCGTGGTGTCTTCAGCGACAAGGGACTCCTTTAAATTTAGATAGATAGTTAGTCTATAGAATACTAGTATCTGTAAACAAAAGCTTACAGGAGCGTTCGCGATCAAGGCGTTCGAGAAGGCTGTGGTGTTGCCCCTGAGGAGAGTAAGATCCTGAAGAATTAAAGCAGGAATTCCGCCAATTGGGAGAGCTGTAATAATAAGCCGGTAAATATGAGATGTAAATATAATCAAAACAGTGTGCTGACCGGCGAAGGAGGACTTTTTGGCGACTATTCCGGTCAAAGCGTCTCCAATGGTAGGAGCGATTGCCTGGACCGCGTTGAAAATGGTCGTACCGTCTGCGACGCTGACTGGTCCTGTGGACTTTAAAGAGTGGCGAATCAGTCGACACAGCAGGCAGAAGTTTGAATTAAACCTTACTGTGACATCTGACGTCCCGGTAACCAGAGAGCTAATGAGGGACACAGCTGCGGTGTGGATATTCTAGTTGAAGTCGATTTTAACAAAAATAAAAGTCAAATATCTGTCGGGTGGCTTACGAGGGCACCAAGCAGGGTTCCTCCAGTTGCAGGATATGCGGTAATCAGGTCGTCGAGGTTCTTGACACTGCTGGAGATGGTGGCAATGTCTGCTTCGACCTTAGCGACGGTGCGCTTGTGCGGGGTGGCGACTGAAAGAGATGTAGCGAATAGCAGGAAAACAAAGGTGGATTTAATCTGAACCATTGCGCGAGGTAAATTCGAGGTTGAGCTGTGTGGTGTAGCGAGGAAGGTTGCGAAAAGTGGCGGTTGTTACTATCCTTTTTATACTAAATATCAAAGAATATCAGATGCATTCGACGAGCCTCGTTGGCCAAAATCGAGCGAAGTGGCACTACTCACACTCTATTCAGATCTATCTGCATCTGAAGTAAGTAAAATGGTAGTACAACCTCAGAATCGAGTATGTGAAGGCTTCGACTATTCTTAATTATGGACATCATTCCACAAGCAAGGGCGTCCATGTGGTGATTTCCGCCTATGGCACGTTCAACAGTCAGCTGTTAGACTGAGGCGAGTGGATGGGAAGAAGCAGAGCTTCTTTTTATGCATCAATTTCTCACTAAACTGGCGCGGCTGGGCGAATGTTTCTTGATGGCTCCCTATCCATATGCTCAGTATAGTTCATTGTTGACTATTTAGTGTTGACCACTACTACTAGAACTAGTAAATTCTGTGTTGGATAGGAATCGGTACTTGGTCCGGTTGAGGATGAGAAGGATTTTGCTTTATTGAAAGCAGGCTGGGATATTTTACCAGGGAATAGGTATAATACATTTACAATTACCTGAAGTAGTCGCACCATCTCTGACGCAAATGATTCGCCACTCAGGTGATGTTCTCTCGACTATATTTTGTTTACATACTGTTCAGTAAGTGCATTTCACATGAAAGTCAGCCGCCAATCCGATTTTCGTGTCTCAAATGAATACTTCTGCAGTTACCAATCGTTATTTCAGTGAATGCGTTGCGTCTGAGCAAACGCTCATGTGGTTCTCATGTGGTCATTTGTTCGAGAGCTGGGTAATGATCCGAGGCGAGTTGGGCGCATTTCGGCTGTGCTGATGTGTGTACTTTGCGTAGTGTTGGAATCTGCTGAGTAAGACGATGGCTGGACATTACCATTTCACCGTATGATACCGTTTGCATTGGTAATCAGATTAGACATCTCCATTCTTACATTACACACACAACTCCTCACCAAGTCATTTACAGAGCACGTAGTACCACTTAGAATATTCTAGCTACATAGTACTTAGGTATAAAAGGGCTCGTAAAGTAGACGAAAAATAATTCATCAATTCACTAAATTACTGCGCATCATTCAATAGGTTATGGGCCCCGCAAGGTCATAACTACGAACAGAATTTACACTGGGTGACTTTCCGTAACACCAACTTGAATTGATATTCAAGTGTCACCTCAAGCGACGTCAGTCGGAGTTTCATGGATTAATAAATGAATTTCCATAACGCGAAAATTCTATGATTTGATAACAATATGTTGAATCTGATAAGGCTGCACTGTCTTCTGCTCATTTCAATGGATCCCGTACACTGGTCTGTACTCCAAGATGCTTAAGCCTACAAAATGGTTTGTATCAATTTATATGACCACGGAGCACGATCAAGTTACAGAGGTCAGTTTATATTGCAAAATCAGCGCTAGTGGCACAGAAAATGGAGGGGGGTATTGAGAGTCACAAAGGCAAGGGAATTGGAACGGACTATACTTACAGGCAATAGTTTGTGTAGAAAATAGCACCTACAGGAGTGTCAGAGATAGACTTAGGGAGGGGAGGAGAGCTATAGATAATAGAAGATGGTTGTGGCTACAGTGGCACTGCAAGAGACGGCGGTCAAGCGACGGCTAGAGCCTAGATATGGGGCATAACATAACGATGACGCGTCTGCCGCCATGCCGTATCCCCTAAAAGGAAACTAATCAGGGCGATTTGACAGCTTTTGACGTTTCAAAATCTAGAGGGGGGGTCGGGAGGCCTCCTCTAAATCTCAAGTTTGAACCTGTCAACAAAAGCGCCACATGACAGTTCGGAGCTTGTATCATCACCGGCATCCCGGCGTAGGACCCTTATTTTCAGTAATTTGGATTTAGATATTCAAGTTAGAGTTGTGGAAAGTCACCCACTTGCTTATCTCTCTCATCGCCCTCATCAGCTTAATCTCACACGATGTCATCAGAAGGCACCGAATACACGTCAGGGTCCTACCGGATGGAATTACTGAAGGCCAGCAATTGGATGCCGTGGAAGCRAAGGATGCTTGCRGTATTGCGTGACCTTGGACTGGAAAAATATATCGCGAAGGATGCGACACACCCAGGATCAGTGGACCCCGAGAAGCCGACAGCAGAGGAGCGAACGGCACTTACGAAGTGGCTCGACGGAGACGCAAAGACGCGGACAAGAATAGAACTCAGCATCAGTGATGCCGAGATGATCCACATTATTGGCGCTGACACGGCTCGCGCAATGTGGGAGCAGCTCACTTTGGTCAAGGAATCCCGCGGCAGGCTCGGAGTGCTTGCAACTCGGCGCGCGTTATTTAGGATGACGGCGGAGGAAGGATTCRACATGGTGGAGCATATTTCAAAGCTTAGGAAGCTACAGGAGGAATTACATCTCATGGAGAGCAAGGTCTCGGACGAAGATTTTGTTATGATCCTCATTACATCGTTACCCGAGAGCTGGGATAATTATACCTCATCTTATCTCGCGTCATCYGGCAATCTACCTACCCTTAAATCCCACRAATTAATAGCCATTTTACTCGAGGAGTACYGACGCCGAGAAGGGCGAAGCGGCACGGAGGCATCTGCAGGAGGAGTCTCGTTACAGGCACAGGGAAATTCAGCGAAGGGAAGAGGAAATGACAACTCACAGAAGGAGTGTTTTAATTGCAAGAAGCCGGGACATATCGCCAAGGACTGTTGGGCCAAGGGCGGAGGACGAGAAGGGCAAGGGCCCAAAGGGAGAAGAGGACCAAACAGGAAACATCRATCTAATCAGGCKGCCGATAATACCAATAATGATYTAAACGACASTTCGTAYATGGCCAGCRCGGGGAAATCACGAGAATTTTCGAAATATGATTGGATMYTRGACTCTGGCAGCACRTCACATATYTGCACGGCACGGGARGCATTTAATGATTATACGCCGCTACAAAATTCTACCATTCAAGGGCTTGGATCGTCACTCGTCACCGCGCAGGGGCGCGGGACAGTCACTGTCAATTTTGCCRTAGACGGAAACAATGTCAAACATCTACTACGGAATGTACTACATGTGCCGGAAGCCCCAAACTGTTTATTGTCACTCCCGCGGCTTGACGAAGGTGGAGGACACGCAGAATTTAWAAATGGSAAGACTATTTTGAAGGGAAAAARCGGTCGGATAATTGGGAAAGGGACATTAATAAATCGGCTATACCTTTTGGACGCACGCRCGGAGCTTCCTGGACAGGACCGCGTGAACTTGGCCACCACAAATAAATTRTCATGGGACCAGTGGCACMGGCGCTTCGGACACATWTCAATAAGCGCTCTAGAACGTCTAAAACGGGAAGGAATGGTCGACGGACTCACGGTGGATGAATCATCGATCCCATCACGGACATGCRAGTCTTGTATTGAAGCTAAACAAGCTCACCGGCCATTTCCCGCAGAAGCATCAAATAGATCAGATACGCCGGGCGAAAGATTTATGGGCGACGTATGGGGACCTGCACGGGTGGAGTCAATTGGGCGATGGAGATATTACCTATCACTCACCTGTGATTGCACACGGAAAGTTACCGTGATGTTCATGAGGTCAAAGGACGAAGCATTCACACGGATATGTGAATATATTGCAAGAATAGAAAAGAAATTTGGGAAGACRCCTACCTGGATTCGCTTYGACAATGGGAAGGAATTAATCAATGAGAAGCTCAAGAAATGGGCAGCRGAAAAGGGAATYATCATTGAGGCAACAGCACCATACTCACCATCTCAAAATGGYGTTGYGGAACGGTTTAATCRAACRCTTTTGGAGCTCGCACGCGCTATGATCATCGARAAAAATTTACCAACATTTTTATGGGACGAGGCAGTTGCACAYGCCGCATATCTCCGAGATCGTGCGCCTACACGGGCGCTTAACGGAAAGACACCGTACGAGGCTTGGACAGGCAATAAACCGAATATTGCGCACCTTCGGGAGTTCGGGTGCGACGTTTGGGTGTTAGACGAAGACGTTAGGAGGTCAAAACTCGCACCAAAGTCGAAGAAAATGATATTTGTTGGATTTATGGACGGATCAAAGTCTGTGCG
>KN817557.1:272679-320915 GCA_000827495.1 Hypholoma sublateritium FD-334 SS-4
ACACCAGAGCCGACCATTAAATTACCAGATGAAACACCAGCCAGGCAATTACGTCCTAGGGAAGAAATACTCGATTACAGGAAAATAAATAATCCACAGGCTCGAAAACCTTCACTCCGGTACACCCCATCGCCATCTCCAGGTCCTATAGACGTTACACGACCCACTATATCATCAGCTGCGAAATCTTCCGAAAGAACAAATATTTCCCTCGAAAATTCGGAYATTAAAATCGATTTCAATGATGCAGCATTCGTGGCGAAGGCCGGACGCGAAGGGGACGAATGGTTACCTAAATCAGTTGAAGAAGCACTCGCAAGCGCCGAGGCAGCGCAGTGGAGAGAGGCTATCAACGACGAGCTTAAATCCTTAGAGAAAATGGAAACATGGAGGATAGAGGACTTACCTGACGGACGCGAAGCTGTAGGATGTCGCTGGGTATTTACCAGGAAGAAAGACGAGCACGGAAACATTATAAAATACAAGGCACGGCTCGTTGCGCAAGGATTCTCTCAGAAGCCGGGTACGGACTACGACGAGGACGCGACTTTTGCGCCGGTCATGCGATTTGATTCGCTGCGCACAATGCTCGCGCTCGCAGCAATTAATAATTGGCACATTCGACAAATGGATGTCAAGAGTGCATATTTAAATGGCCGACTATCCGAGGAGATTTACATGAAGCAACCCCCAGGATTTTCTGACGGCACTGCACGCGTTTGTAAATTACAACGTGCACTCTATGGACTTAAACAGGCCGGCAACGCGTGGAATCGCGAATTTAACATGGCTATGACGGATCTGGGATACACGCAACTAAAAACAGACTACTGTTGCTACACCCGAGGCACTGGGAAATCATTCGCAATTGTTCTCGTGTGGGTAGACGATCTTATCACCTTCACGGAAAATTCAGGCGAAGCAGACCTCATAGAAAAGGAATTAACAGCACGGTTCGACATCAAGAGTCTTGGAGAACCATCAATGTTACTTGGGATCAAGATTTCGCGAGACAAAAATAATAATACCATCACGCTCTCGCAAACACATTACATTGATTCCCTATTAAAGAAATTTGGTCTCGAAAATGCAAAGCCAGTCGCAACACCCCTTGACGGCAATGTGGACCTCGACGACGAAGAGGAGGAATTAGAAAATCAGGGGGAGCACGAGGATACCCGAGGATCAAGCGCATACGCGGCTATGATAGGCTCAGCACTCTACGCAGCATTGGGAACTCGATCGGATATTATGTACGCCATTCAGAGACTAGCGCAATTTACGGCGCATCCGAAACCCAAACACTGGACCGCGCTGAAGCGCATATTTCGATATCTTAAAGGCACGCGCGACTACGCACTCACATACGGCGGATTTGATCAAGAATGGACGCGTGAATTATCTATTTATTGCGATGCCGATTGGGGATCAAACGCGGACCGAAAATCAGTCAGCGGATACGTTGTTACGCTCGCAGGAGGCGCTGTCGCTTGGAGTTCAAAGAAGCAACCGACAATTGCATTATCAACGGCTGAAGCRGAATATGTTGCCGCTACTCATGCAACCAAACAAGTCTTGTGGCACCGCTCAYTATTTCAGGAACTCGGAATGCCACARCCCCCAACCTCGACTATATTTTCGGATAACCAGGCGGCTATCGCAATCGCGCATCACCCAGAATTTCACGCACGCACGAAGCACTTCGACATCGCACTGCATTTCTTACGCGATCACGTTAGCGCCGGAACAATCAATCTCGTGTATATTTCCACACACGACAATCTCGCGGATATATTCACTAAGGGACTACCTAGGGTTGTACACGAAGATCTTACCTATGAAATTGGGATAATGCCCAACCATGGGGGAGTGTTGGAATCTGCTGAGTAAGACGATGGCTGGACATTACCATTTCACCGTATGATACCGTTTGCATTGGTAATCAGATTAGACATCTCCATTCTTACATTACACACACAACTCCTCACCAAGTCATTTACAGAGCACGTAGTACCACTTAGAATATTCTAGCTACATAGTACTTAGGTATAAAAGGGCTCGTAAAGTAGACGAAAAATAATTCATCAATTCACTAAATTACTGCGCATCATTCAATACGTAGACTTGTGGTTCGCTCGGCGGCCTTGCCATACGCTCCCAGCACAGACTGAGCGTAGGATATACAATTCATAAGCTTTGAAGAGACGATTCATGAAACAAGTTCAGCAACTTGAAGTGCGATCGAGCTGGCATGATCGAGCCTTCCAGTTGCGGAGCTCGATTGACGTACGCTATAAATAGAACAATGTGAGATGTTTTCCTCCGCCCCCGCATCAGCCGCGCATACTCTGTCCCGTTTATTTCAATGTATCGTCGGTATCGATTAGGGGTTAAATCACCTCGTTGTGGAGCTTAGTACCAGACCGAGGAGCCGCCAGTTCGATTCCGGCTACCGACAGATTCTTTTGCAATTAAACAAAAGGTATACTTTTATTACTGTTTCTCAGGGACGTTTGTATCTTTATAATTGTTAGCTGTCCGTGTTCTCCTTGTATTTTTATTGTGAAAAACGTAAGTCCACTTCCCACGGGCACTTGGTAGAAAAAACGCGCCAAAGTCCCCTTTTCATCGAGATTCGACCCTGGAAGGAGGTCGCAAGCGCTCGCTAAAGCGAATTTCCGAGTCGCGCCTGTGCAGGGTGCGGCACGGAGCCTTTTTTACATCGGGAAATTTACTAGGTATATACTATGCTTCGTTACACTGCAGTATTTACTTGGGTGAATCCCTACAAGGTCCCCAGAAGCAATCTTGCTCTAAGTAAATGTAAGTAATCGAAATATTAGTATGAGTAGTGGCTGTGTTTATACGACCAGGCTGCCAGTTCGATTCCGGCAGTCGTGCTTGTTACTCTCGAAAAATAGACCCTCTTCCCAGATACCGTCCTATTTTAATTGACAGCTGCACCTCATTAGATGCACCTTGAATCGGTTATTTATGGAGCGGTGACTCAGATTGCGGAACCTCATTCTCAAGACATGTAAAAATATGATAGCATGCTACAGTTTGGGCGTTGCAACGTTTGTCTCTCGCGAGAGTTGGTGGTACATATGTGATGGTGTACAATATACAAGGGATTATGTTGCACGTTCAGTGGTTATACATTCGGAGGCGCAGAGATAGCGACGAGACTACTTTTTGCCTGCCTTCTTGGCCTGAGCGCGTGCCCGGGTGATCT
The DNA here is from genome assembly GCA_000827495.1 of Hypholoma sublateritium FD-334 SS-4. Lineage (NCBI taxonomy): Eukaryota > Fungi > Basidiomycota > Agaricomycetes > Agaricales > Strophariaceae > Hypholoma > Hypholoma sublateritium. Next base: position 275,915 of record KN817557.1, read on the forward strand.
GCTTCTTCCACCCGTAGCATTGGTTGCAAGCTGGGTGAGAAGTTAGCTACGGCAAGGCGCACGCACGGCGCAGCCGTATGTGCGACATACCTGCAGAGCCGTGTTTCTTGCACGTGTAGGCACCCTCCTTATTCTGCGTCGCGGGCGGGCAGTCGATGCCCGCGCGGTCGATGAAGTCGAACTGCGGCAGCGCGTATTAGCACACGCGCGGGCGGCGGTCAGCGGGCGCCACGCACCCCGAAGAACGAGTCGTTCTCCTCCCTGCCGTCGAAGCTGCATTCGGTGCACTGCAAGGTAGGTGAGCAGTGGCCGAGGATGGCACGCGATTAACGTACCACTTCCTTGAAGTGCGAGCAGAAGATGGCGTCGTTGATCTCGACGGTGGCGGGAGCAGCGACTTCGGCCATGGTATGTGGTGGTGGTGGGGGGTAGCTGGAGAGGGGGAATGGACGGCTGGGAATCGGCCGGCGAGCTTTATATAAGTGGGAAAGCGGGCGAGAGAAGTCTGACCTCGGCTTCAGCTTCAGGGTGTGCTTTCTGAATGCGGGGCAAATGTGGGGTAAGATCCGAATTAAGACTTCACACTAAGCGCGCGAGACTTTCAGTGGCACGCGAGCTATACGCACGCGCGCTAAATTCTTCAACATGCAACATTTCGGGAACATGTACGTGGACTTGGGCTCGTTTTTTGGTTTGTTTTTGGGAGCTGCTGGAACTCCCAATGGGCTGGGAAAGTGGTTATATTGGGAGCGGTGAGCCAGAAGCTGTCCAGAACGTGAGCAGCTGACCGCCGTGTGGCGTATACTATTTGGTTGTGCTTGGACTTCCCCTATCATGTGGGCGGCACGGGAAATAGGCGCGCGACGCGGCGCGACCTAGACGCGCTGCCTTTACGGTCCCACGCCCAATTCCGTGTACGGCCGCGACTGTGGCACTTGGACCATCGTTCGTAGTAGAAACTGCATTGGATGATGACTAGACAACAAAGTTATATAAAAAAAGGCCACTATCAAAAGAGAAATGAGAGGCAGATGTTGTACAGATGCTCTACTTACTATCAGAATCGTGTAAGACAGGGTAAACAACCAGTGTCGATATGTTCAGATCCCGAGTGGAAATAGAAATTATAATGCATACCTCATAGGCACCAATTATGACGATCCACCAAATGGGAAAAGGTTTTCAGCGTAGCAATCCGCCGTATAAGTGTAGTTGTAATTAATATACGCAGGTCCACCGTTGCAGACTATCCATGCCTATAAAGTCCAAATGATCTCATAAATAAGGCACAGTGACTGAAGTTCTGCATTCCTAAACTTACACTGGTCGGCGTGCTAAATGTCGGACTACTCCAAGCTATAGTGCCATTGCTAATGGAGAACAAGCCATTGGTGGAAGGAAGCGTCGACCATGACACGAAGAGCTCCGTAGCATTGGAACTTGCAGGCGGGGAAACATCAGCATAAAGTGTTGTCCCCGTTGCGTTTTGAATCAGCTGCCCGGCAGCGGTGATCTGGCACTGTGCGGCAGTGTAAGGATTGGTGGTGAGCAGAAGGGGTGATACGGTGCTTGGGTCCGCGGCTTGAATATAGGATTCGTCATTCTAGATCAGTCCGGGCTTCAATTAATAGCACAATAGAAGCCACAAAGAACTCTCACATCAGCGCGAATAAAGGTATAATTGGCAGCAAGGCCCGTAGGCACGGCTTCATAGCAGTTAGAGAAGTATGCATTGTTGACTGTGCAGATCCATCCTGGAGAACAAACGGTGGGTCCGTTGTAGCCCTGGCCACCGCACTAAGTAATAAAGAACGAATAATTTTAAGTAGCGGAAAGAAACAAATTGTCAAAAATCCGACCTGCCCCCAAGGACTGGCGGTGGCAATGGGTGCACTTGATGTAGCAGTGGTAGAGAGAGGAGTAGATTTGCTCGTCGTGATGACAGTGGTAGATGTTTTTGTGCTGGTTGAAGTAGTGGACGGGGTTGCGGTGGTCGAAGGCCTCAAGCACTGGGAGAAGTAGGGATTTGAGTATGTGCAAACCCATCCAGAAACGCATGTAGTTCCTCCAGACCAGCCTATTCCACCACACTGAATATATATTGGATTAAAGAACTTGATATTGAGTTGACAAAACTCTAACCTGTCCATAACCCGATATCTGGGAAAATGCTCTTCCGGCGAGAGAAAATCCGAATAGGAGAGCCACGACAATCATTGCTGTACCAATATCGACGACGAGGCAGGACGACGAGGAGTTTGCTACCGAACAACTTGTAAGTAGATGCGTTCTTTTATTAGTTTCGTACCGGTTAAAAGGCCTTACTTCGGGAATAAAATTATCACGTCTATGGTAATTCATTGTTATAATACCTCTCATTCTTTAAGCAGACATCGAGCGTGCGCGCATGATCTGGGTATGACAACTGGTATAAATCATACAGCAAACGCAAGGGTGAGTTATTCATAGAAGCCGGCCCGGGGGGGATATACTGCAATAAGTAAGCTTGGCATGCCCATCGACGCGTGCCGTTATTACGGTCAAAACACCGTGCAGCACTGTGTGTACTACTACTCACGATGACTGTGAAGCGAGAGCAGTTGATCTTGCCTGAGATCCAATAATCCGACCTTGATTTTCCCCGGGGATGTCAACAATCCTCAACAATCATTAAATCATTGTTTGTATTAGTAGTAAGTGAAGTGCGATTGAATGCAGAGGTTGATGACTAATTTCTGAATTCCTATTCCTCCAAATTTCATGTGGCAGTGACGATTTTTCTATCCTCTGATAGATATATAAAACTGCGGACGCGCCCTCTTTGAGTTGCCGGTAATTAACCTAAATTTCCTCCCGAGACGCGTACCCTCCGAGGCGCGTGGCCTAGTATTGGCATACAAGTTCTGAATACAGCCCCCGAGGCAGCTAAATGCTAAATACAACCCGAAAAAAGGCCGTTATATCGGATAAAGCTCACCTTCGGGCATGTGTACTGCAGAGATGCGGCGGGTACTATTTGCCGTTCGGACATACACAGTGGTGGGCGGTGAGTTCAAACAAAATAGAACTGAAATGATGCGGCGACTGCTCGTGTTACCTTGTTATTACCATATCACGGAAGTTTATTTGCGCATACCCGCTCCCAGAGTACTCGCCGCGGCCCTCGTCCTTAACAGTAGATTCTGTCTCTACCGTCATCAAACTTTCGGTCAAAAGATGTCCAGATTTGGAAGATCTTTTTCATTGCTTCGCAGTGCATCTCTCCTAGTTTCTAAGGATAGCGGCGGCATTGACTATGGTCCTTATCCGAGACATAATAAGCATTTCTGATTGTCGTGTTCAAGTCCCATTCCGTAGATATGAGATCTACTGGTTCAAACAGGGCAGCTTTCGTCGCATCGGTGACGGAGGATATCTAAACGTAAGTTTAAACAATCTCATACAAAAATCCAGCTTAATTTACCTCTGTTGTATGTAAAGTGGGCATATGAATGTATTCTCAGTACATCCACTAAGGGAAAATATGTTGTATTCGGACCCCGTTGATACAAAGTTTATCCCTCTTGAAATCCAGTGTTTAAAGTACTTTGACGATGCATTCTTGAGATGCCAATCCATCATCCATCATTAATCATTAAGCATCGATCGTGCAACTCCACGGAACTGAATCCCGTGGAAAGAGTCGGAAGACGTGTCACCAGATTGCTAAGTTGGTGAGATTACATCACCAGTTGCGGTAGGGAGATGTGATCAAGTCAATACAAATAGCGCTGCCCTTCACTTCCACTGGCACGATTACAAAAAATATTTGACACGTACTACAGCAATATATGTGGTCTGAGAAGGATACCAAATAAATACACTCTGAAAACGGAAAGAACGACAGTCGACGAATCTGCTTATTGACTTGTACTTACTACAGAGCTCGACTGGTCCTGCCCATACAACTCATGCGCGCTTAAACCCGGGTAACAGGATAATTATAACTCCACCATCAATTCTATAATTAGATTTCTCCATGACCATCTGCCAAGCAAATGCCACATTGAATGTACTACTCGGGTTGTGCGGATGTGATGCCTTTTCATTTGGACGTAACAGTTCCACCGCTACACCCGTTGTACAGCGAACAAGGCGGAGATTCACCTCGAAACTGACTGTAATAGGCAGGTCTGTATAGCCTGTCGTCGCATCCGCTGCAATGATGCTACAATGGACGGTCAATAGTCTGTTTCAAGACTCGCCGATTCAGCCCCGCTCTCAGTAGAAACGAAGCTATAAAGTAAATGGGTCGTTTGCAAGATAGAATCCATTTCAGCTGGTCTGACTTTATCTTCACATTGTACGGCGGGCCCGACAACCAGAATCGAATATGAAGCTCGCCACTATTTATGCTTTTTTCACCTTCGGGATCAGCGTGACCGTAGGCATCACCACCGCCCCGTTTCCTCATCCTCGTGGGAGTAGGGATGTATTAGATGCGCGGGATCCATGGGATGGCGCGGACGTGGTGTACTACTACACACGTGTCGTGTGGGATAGGGAGGGCTCAGCGGATAATTCGAGCCAGGAACTGGGGGCACGCTACCTGGATTCTTCATACGAGTTGTCTGATCGCGAGTACGAAGAAATTGAAATTCGACAAGTCGCGCAAGTCGTTAAATTGGCCGTTAAAGGGATCATGAAAGTCATCGAAGCCATTACAAAGCAAATCGCTGCCGACAAAGATGTATGGTCTATTTCGCCCTCATCTAGGCATGAGATTTAACTGACTCCCTTATGCTTGACTATCCAGATGCGCGGAAAATACACCAGCGCCTTGGTAGACAAGCTTTACAACCGATACCGCAAATTTAATTTCGTCGTATGCCACACGGACCACAAGACCGATTTCAAAGGGAAACAAGGCAAGGATTGGGGTCACATTCACCACGAAGTAGATGTGGCCTTCCATAAAACGATTGGGTGTGTCTTTGCATAATTCATCGCTCTATGGCTAATTTAAATCTGAACTTCAGGTACGAGATATACTGGTTCAAGGACGGAACCTTCCACCGCTATGGTGATGGTGGATATCTCAATGTGAGTACTTGATTCAAGTTCATTACATAAAACTGAAAGCCGATGTCCCCATAACAAACTAGTGGGCATACTATGGGAATGTAGTGAGCACATCCAATGGTGGAAAGGACGTAGTCTTCGCAAAACGTGGCTAACGGAGAAGGGCTGTTGGCATATTCGCGACCAAGTCTTGCAAACAAATGTTACATTCCCATTGAATGACGGCCCATCACAAGGGTCCACGGGAGCATCATTGAACAGGTGGGGAGTCAGAAACTGAGTGACATCTTGATAATTATCCCATATGTGGCTTTAAAACGAACATTAGGCCCATATTAGCAACTATTGGATTTTCTCTGCATTTGATACATGTGTAGTTTAATCCGATGATATCCTCAAGTCGAGCTTCATGCTCCCGAGTGAGATGCAACTCCAGGCCGCCTGACTGGTTATTGAATCTCCGCTTCAAAAAAATCCAGAGCGCTTCGGCGTCGCGACCCGCGTGGTCGTGAACTCACTGCAACAATGGCCAGCATAGTTGCCCGACATGCTTTTGGCTCCCTGCGACGTGGCCGGATAGCCCAGCTGCCACGGAGTATACATTCAACTCCCGTGGGTGAGTCACAAATATTCATCTACAATGGCTGAGTGTTCATTGACGCGAACCCGGTTCAGCACTGAAGAAAAAGAGCAAAGTCGACATCGATGACTTGTTCGGGGACGACGCGGCCGTTGAGGAGGATCTCATACAAACTCCCTCCCCGACCAAGGCCGCATCTACAGCACCGAGTACGTCGGCGTCGCCACCCACATCACAATCGACAGAAGCCAAAGCACCAGTCAAAGCTACGAGGGTGAAGCTGGAACCTGCGGTTCGTCAACAACGGTTTGATGAGCAGGTCAAGTATATCGAAGCCCGGATTGGACGCGCGCCCACCATAAAGGACGAACGCGTTCGTAAGCGCCATTTCTTGATGCTACTTGACCTCGCACAATCGGAAAAGGACGTACGGAAGGTCGTGGAATTGGTTCCGCGGTTCAAGGAAGCCGGCGGAGTGCTCATCGGCTCCTTTGCAAAGGAGCTAGCCCGTGAGTGTTCTGAAGTGTTGGCTTCAAACGACGACTTACGTGATGTCTAGGGCGCTGCCAGGAACTCCAGTGCCAACAGGTCGCTCTTGACGTGTTCGGCAACTTCGCCAAATACGACGTCCCTCTTGATATTGAAGCGGCGCGCTGGCTACTCCATTCCGTCTATATCAAACGCCCCTTGGAAGATGTTCTCATCGTCAGTGCCCTCTACCCCATATACAACCTTCCACCCATCTCCACGGACCTTGTTTCCGCCTCTCTTCTCGCTGCTGCATGCTATAAGGCCGGCACCCCCGAATCTATCAAGGCTGCCGACGCCCTCCAGCCAAATATCCAGGCGATGCTCAGGAAGGTCCAGCTCAGAAAGGCACCAGACCATGAGACGCGGAAGCTGAACAAATGGGTCTCATGGGCACTCCGCAAGGTCAACTCCGCAAGGGCAGACAAAGAGCCATTCGTTGCGCAAAACGCCCTTCCTCTCAAGATTGAGCTCTTATCATCAAAAGCGGAGACCAGCGAGAAAGTGCTGCCAAAAGGGAACCAAGTTTCGAAAGCACACCTACCGCGGAAAGTGAAGCAAACATGATCATGGGATACACCGAGGTCTTGGGCAGGCCTACTCATACCGATTACTTATAGACTGTCCCGTCCACGTAATTTCATAATTCTATCTAAGTTGCATAACTCACTGCCCTTCGTCTCACGGTTCTCCTTACTTCAGGGCAGTACTCAAGCCTTCAATCAAACCCGCGTCTTGCCCATGTCCCCGAATCTGGGAAGCTGCCTTCCTCGAGGTCGATCTCGCGACTCTCCTGTGCCAGCTCGCATGATGAGCAGAAAAGAGCCGCGGCACAGTCACCTACGCAATCGCCCTCGATGGCATACCTCCGCCGCACAGCGGCACGGTTCGGGACCTGGATCGCCCACCCGAAGAGGCAGAACGTAAGACACGCGTGCACCGCACAATCGACAGAACACGTTCCCCCGCGCTTAGGGTGCACGCGCTCCAACTCATAGAGGTGCTCGATGCGCGCCTTGTTGCGCCCGTACACGATGCACGGGCACCACAGCGCCTTGCAGCCTAGTGGGAGCGTCAGTCGTGAGTGAAACGCGCTCAGGTAGGAAACTCACAGGTGCCGAGATTGTGGTCGCAGAACAGACACAGGTCTGTGCTCCAGTCGCGCGTGCCGTCTGCGGCGTATGGCATGCCCTTCGCGTTGCGGTTGCCCACGACCACCCGCATGCCGCGCTGCGCCTGTGGCTCGCGCGTGACCGTGCGCTGTAGCTGCTGCTCTTTCAGTTGGTACAGCGAGTCCCGGTGCGGTCGCGGGCGCCAGGGTGTGAGGTTGTCTGATGGCACCGACTGCATCGGTGCGCTTCCGTTGGCGCAACTGTCATTAAAATTCCCGCTCTGCTGGTATCCACGATTTTGGTCCACCGGCGGGAACGCGCTCTCCGCCTCTTCGTCGACGAACGATAATCCGTTCACGTCCAACCGCAGCGCACGGGATCGGCTCGCAGACGACAACGGAGGCGTCCGGCTCGTCGAGTACGCGCGGCTCGTGCTCTGTCGCGAGGTCATCTCCGGCGGGTGATATTCATTCACGATGGCGGAGACCCCCGTGCTCCGACCCATCGAGTATCTACCGTCATAGATCCCTTGTAGGTCATGGTTATATATTGACGAAGGCTGCGAGCGGGACATCCGCATATCTTGCCCCTTCATGTCTTCCGGTGGGAGCGCGCCCCGGCGACCGCCCCCCGAGGACGCGGAGATGTGCATCGGAGTGCGCATGTGTCTGAGACCGCGCCCTTCAGGTTCCTCGTTCTGCTGCAAGGCGGGCAGCAGTCCGCGTCCAGCGCGGAATCTATCCTGGCCCTCGTTGTACATCGCGCTAGGAACAGCCGCCCGCCTGCTGGGGGGCTTCAACAGTGTAAACTCCCTGGCTTCGTCCGCCGAGAACGAGGTGTAGCCATGAGCATTCGGGATGTAATATTCATCTTCCTCTGTACCATGCGGATTCGGGAATGCCATCGATACCATGCGCCGCGGGCCGAGTTGCTCCTTGCTCTCCTGGAGCCACGCGCCCGACGAGGTGTACCCCGCAGGGCGGAAACGGGTCTGCGCCCGCGCTGCGGGGCTGTTGACCTTCAGCCGCTTCGTTTTCCGTTTTTTCTCTACGACGTCCAAGGGCGGGATGGGGGGAGATGGGTTTGCCACTCGCAGAGCGGGGTAGTTGAAGGTGCGCGGAAGCGGGGAACTGGGCTGCATTGGCATTCGCAGCAGGAATCGGAGGCTTCATAATTTTGACTGGCTGTTCTCAGAGAAAGGAGGTTGAAAGGCGAATTGTGTTGTGGGCTGGGCCAGAAGGCTAGCCTGAAGAACATCTCGGCTGCAACTTTGATGCGTAAAATCTCCTACTGTTCAAGCACCCCTTGGGGACACGATAAGAACATAGACTTCAGACGATCTGTGGGCATCTCATCGAACATAGAAGCACATTCCGCCAATACCGACATTATTTCAGCACATCGCTTACAAAATACGATCTACCGATCAGTAGCGCTGAGAAAGGAAACTGTGCTCTTCCAACTCAATCTCCCGGGACTCCTGAACAAGCGCGCATGGCTGGCACCAGAGCGATGCACAGCAGTCACCACAGCCGCTGCCCTTGATATTGTAGCGGTGGCGGACGTGGCCGCGATTCGTCATCTGCAACGACGAAAATACGTGACGCTGTTAGTTCATCACAAATGTAAAGAGTAGCGGATAGGCTACGCACCTGGAGGAGGAAGCTCAAGCCGCAAATGGACGTTATCGCATGCCCCCAGCAGGCCCCCGACATGCACCCGCCGTGGTCCGGGTGTGGCGTGCCTTGCGAGTGCAGGTGCTGGTAACGGTGCTTGTTCTGCCCGTAGACGATGCAGGGGACGAAAGTCGCCAGGACGCCTGGTGTGGATAATCATCAATATCTGTGCCCAAATTCTTCAACGCCACGTAGTGCCGTTCTCGTGAACGTACAGGTTGAGCAATCCTCAAGACACCCGCACTTCTTGTGCGACCAGTCTCTGCCCTCGCTGTCAACTGGCATGTTGTTTGCGTTGCGATTGCCGCCGCCAGGCGCCACGACCATCGCCGCGGATGGCAAGGGCTGCGCAGAGTAAACTCGTTGGTTCGACATGTTTATTAGAAAGTGTAGAGGAGTTGGTAAGATAAGACTTGAATCTGACGGCTACAGGAACTCGACCAGCGAAGTTCGTGAGGGGAAAGGTTAGCGTGGTGGGACTCGCACAGCAAGAAGACGGAAAAGCGTAAAATGCCTGCTGCGACTTTTATAGCGCTTTGTAACACCCTTGATGCCAAATACAACCAGTGCTCCCCATCACTGGATCAGCGTTTCCGTCCTTGGCTGTGCAAACTAAGTGGTCAAGACATGCCGCCTGGAAACTGGTGCACGCATGTCATTCTATTGAAGCATTAATGTTGACAAACGTAGTGGCTAATAAAGGTACAGACTTTTGAGCGACGTCGAAATGAAAAGAATAATGATACAAACAGTATAGGAACTTGATAGGAACAGATACTTAGTTGGATCGCAACTGGAACGTCCCACTAATTTGGCATCTACAATCTACAGCACCACAAATGGCAGATCAACTGGCTCGTCGTGGATGTCGATTACTTCAGTGAACGACTGTTCGACCCGCATCTTCCGGAGGGTGTTCATTTCAAACGACGTCAGCGCCTCCGGTGCGAACACTGCATTATGAGAGTTCATGCTTTTCTGAGATGTGACGGGAAGCCTAGAGGTGTTTGCATTCCGGTTAACAGAGCGGATGTTAAGCACGACCCGATTGGCAAGTACGCAAGACATTGCCAAAGAGAACCCTACAGGTGCATCCAGCAGGCCTACCTGTAGAGCGTTGGAGTCAAATGGAAACCCTAGTTGCGTCCAGGAAGTAGAAAGGGAGCTTACTGGGGCGATGACCCAGACGAGCAAGCAGGTCAAATATGCCGCACCGATACTAGAAGTGATTGCAAGTCAGAAAAAAAGCTGCCGTCCAGAGGTAGACACCTACACCACAAAATATATAAGTGAATCTCGGATAAGAATTGCAACGAGCTCGCGGCCGCTGTGAAAGATACTAGTCCTGTTTGACCTATATGTTCGCAACCCTCGGATGACGGCCAGCGTGCAAAGCAAGGCCTCAAATGCCAGCATGGGAATCCAGAATGTGTAAAAATGGGGGGAAACATTGCCTGGCACACAAAACATCCCGTTAGGGATTGTCATAGCGGTTACTGTATCGCCAAAATGTGTTTAGTCATCGAGGTGATACCCAATTAGTGAACTCACCGGTGAGCTTAGCGAGGACTGTGTACATCACATACGCAGATATGCCCAAGCATAGAACCCAACATGATAACATGAGGACCAGAACCTTCTTGTTCAAAGAATACAGAGCGTAGAGGCGCATCTGCAGGATAGCTATCAAACATGGCAATCAGATTGATCACAGCCTCGCGAATCAAAACTCAAATGCTAACCTTCCGCCAGCAAGCATGCAATCAACCCCGTCCATCCTTGCCATCGGTAGAAATTCTGACCTGCGAACAGGTAAGAGATTGAATGATATTGACAGGTTCGTGCTATGTATATGGAAAATTGCTTACAACTGTTTGGTAAGTTTACGAGTACGTTGGTGAGATTTTTGGGGAGCATTCTCGAAGACAGCACTCACAACTGATTCGGATTAGATGTAATGTTAGAGTGTTTAGCAAGACGAGAACCGATTTGAACACACCGTATGGTCCACAGTGTGTGCGAAGACGGCTGAGTAGTCGTGTGAACTTGGTATTGACTCCCCCAAACAATAAAAATGAATTATCACCATAGTTATTGAATCTGGAAAGAATAAGTCAGTGATAGAAATTTCAGAGAACGAAGATATCGCACACTACTGCAGCCAGTGAATAGTACCGGTTCTGTAACCAGAGGAATGATCTAAGTCTGAGATGCGGTGTCCCCGAGTCTGAGTACCTACTAGTAAAAAAAGAATCTTTCCCAGAGTCCACGAGCTTTTCTGCAAGGTGGGATGTTACTACACAACATGGTCTTCAGTCAATGTTGTTCCGCGTACCCATATTAAATCCACCTGAGAAATAGCAATTAGCGCTAACGCTGGAGGATAACGATCGAACAACGCACCTCGTCCCCCAAAGTAATCACTGTCGATTATCTAGTCAGCCTACTGCTCTCTCAATTCTTGAATGGTATATGGGGTCGCACAGTGGTCAAAGACTATGACGGTGGCAGAACCCACTAAGCAAACAACTCGGTCAAAGGTAGTACTTCCTGCGCCCACATGTAGAACAACGCACGTTGAGTAAATTGCGTGATCTGGATATCGTACAAGCCTCGCACGATGAGCTGAAAGACTTGTGCCGTATCCATTCCAGAGAGCGTGGACAGTCCCTCGAGTAGACAGGATCTATAGGAATGTAGGAATGGAGAAGATATGGGCCATCAAGGGGAGAAGCTTGTATCAAGAGACGATTATTTATGGGGTTCTCTTAAGTCCACTGGAAGATGCGCTTGGGGAGGAAGCTGTAAACCTGTCAGCGATACCATCCAGGAACGGAAATAGCTCTTGAGCTTGAGATGTCAAGCCGGCCGGTGAATGGAGAATTTAGAACGCGAAAGCGACCAAGACAAGACGAAGATTGGACGAAGACCAGTGAAGATCCCTGATTGAGCTTGCGAGCACCGCTGAAAGTCGTTCCGCTCTCAGCCCGGTTTTTATGGGGATTACGCTCGAGTTCATCCAGCGCCTCTCTGGACGAAGTTGAATGGTAGACTCTGGTTGAGGCTTGAGCTGAGTTGATCGTGTTCAGCCGAGCCTTAGAGGCCGAGTTTATACTTGTTTGTATATTGATGGTAGACATATTTGAAGTCCTTTTGGGGTCGACTTAGGACAAACTTGGGATCTCGCTTCCACCCTTTTAGAGTCACCTGCCTCTGATTATATCTTCGACGCCTGACAAGAAAATATATATCGGCTGTGACACCAGGTTGGCACCAGGTTGCTCAGTGGCTCACGAATGATTATCTTATCTTGTGGCATCGTTGTGGCATCATTGTGGCACATTTCCACCCTACGCAGCAACTGTGAATTATGTGTGTAGCCTGTTACTAACACCCAAACCAACGGTCATTCGAATCACTTGGATCTTTTTCTACCCCCTACTGCTTTTACCTCCGTAGCTATTCCAAGCTATCACTGAGATCGAACTTCCTAGACTGCATTAGTTCCGAGAGTTGTGCATCAGGTTCGATGCCAGGTGCTGACAATTCTTCTGCACTCTATATATACCAGATGTATTTGGTTAGTGTGAGAGTTTGCGTTTCTTTGACTTGACTTCTGATATTTAGTTTCAAGCATGATATATAACTTCCTTTGATAGTCCTTACGCCGGGCGGGTGCTGCCAAGCACCGATGGTACAATTCCTCCATAAATTTAAAAGAAACTGATCTCCGTGGAGTGATTTTGTCACATAGAGAAAGTGATACCTTGCTACCAGTTACCGTTTTTACGGTGCTCTAATACCTGGTGTTTTATCGCCGCTATACCGCCTAGAAATCTCTACTGAGTTGCTACTAAGTCTATCAGATTCTGGTTCAACTCGCTAAGATTAGATATCGGATCGATGTCAACACGAGATGCAATATCATGATTATTTATCACGCATGCGTTCGACATGAAAGAAGTGCGCTACTACATGAGGCCAGAGGCCTAAGGTCTGAGGGATTGAGCGTGAACGCTGAGGATACGGCCATGATTGGACTAAGCAATTTGATATAACCATAAGCAATCTATCTTCTCAGCCGTACTGAGCACTACTAACACTCGGTTTGAGGACCAACACTTCACTGTAGTCCAGAAGGTAAAAAGCGGTGATTTTTCACTGCTGTCTTTCCGCAGAAGCAGATGGTGAACACCACGCAACTTTCGCCATTTGCATGCACTATTTTCAAGACTTCGATTGGCCCTCAGTTTGGAGAATAGATTCCCCGTTGATAAACTTATAGAATCTACAGCCAACTCCTAGCAAGCGCTTTGAGTCCTGCGCCCGGCGAAACAAATTTACTTCGCCTGACAGTGACCGCTTGGGCCGTGTCTGCTTTTCTGATTTCGTCATAGATGGCATGGTCCCCGACGTATACTATAATTGTTAGAATATTGAACTTTTGAACGCTCAGTAAATTATCTCACGACTTTGGCGTGTGCCTTGTTCCTTCAAGCTATATGGCGTAGCATTCACGTACACAATCTATTCACATATATACAGGTCAAATACTTAAAATACAATTTCACTATGTCGAAGAATCTGTTTAATACCTACTGGGAGGAAACTGGAAGTACTTAATAATATTCGGTTAGTTTATGCGGCACCCACCCAGTGTACACTCCTTTGAGGCAAGCTTGTCCGAATTTTGACTTATTAAAACCCAAGTGTCATCTGAAAGTAATATGTTCTGAGAATTCGGTATATAAAAAGCGCATTTTTCTCCGGACGTGCTTTTCCACGTCCCCAGGTGACCCCAAATCATGTCTTGAAATCAAGTAATCACATGGACACTGAAATTCATAGAGAGGATCCACGAGGCTGAGATCTCACATAAAGTTAGCAGCAGCAGTATTCCTGTTCTCAACAGAGATCATATGAAAGTTGGGCGTGAAGCCAAGCACGATGTGCTCCCAATGTGCTCGAGTTTATTTTTGAATTTGCCGTATAAAAGGAGTGCCTCCCAGTCCAATCTCTTCAACAAATATCCCTCGTTAATCACTATGGTCCAAATCAAATCTTCTCTTGTCTTCCTCTTCTACGCCGCTTTTACGCTAGCAACTCCAGCTCAGATTGAGAGCGATATTGCTGTCATCTCCACTGACGTCAACAACCTGAGCAATGGTATCAGCTCAATCTCTAATAGTAGCCCAAGCCTTCTAGGAGCCCTTGTAAGAAAATTTTCGGTCTATTATATATAGAGCTCACCACAGTTTAGACTGTTCATTCCGATGCTGTAACGCTTGCAAACGCTTTAACATCTGCAACAACCGCCGCAACGGTAAGAAATCAGCAACTAATTCTTTCCATATGCATCAAACGACGTACCACCTTTTTACAGTCAAATGGAGCCCTTGACGTTGCCGACGGCACCACAATTCTTGACGACCTCTCTACAATCTCGCCGGTTATTCAGGATACATTAACTGACATTGTTACAAAAAAACCTGCTTTCACCAGTAAGCGCTACTCCCAACTAAATTATACGCTCGAAATCTGAAGCAGTATACAGCCCTCAACGGAGAAGTGGGTGGAATTCTTGCCCTTGTTCTCCAGGACCTGGAAAATCTCAACGGCAACACTACCGCGTTAGCCAATGCATTGATTGGAATAGCCCCGGTAAGCTTTGACTTCAAGATTACCAAGTACATCGCGGTTTAATATTATCATAAAGGCTTCACTTATCTCCAATGCAACCACTCTGAAGAACAATATACTCAGCGCCTTCTCCACCGCCATTGCTGCCTACTCATAAGTAATGAGCTACGGGACTAGTCGAATGGGCATAGTCAAGGCATAGTATAGGTTTCAAGTGATAAATTTAGGGCTTCAGAACATTGAAATTTATGTGTACATATACACAGTGAACCTTCGATTTGTGTAATCGCACAGACCGCCATGAGTACTAAGAGCGAAATGACTTGATCAAGTATGAAAAGCTCACTACTCCGGCTGCCAGCACCGTCGGCATGTTTCTGCACATTGTAAATATAGACTCTCAAAGTACGGTCTGTACCCTATTGCATTGCGAGGTAAGTACAGTCCGATTACCTATTAAGCTCATTTAGTTGCCCAGCGCTATAGATAACTGAGACGATATTCCCTCCGACATGGACCCCGTATCGCTTGTCACATTGATCTAAAATCGCGGAGATAGATAAACAGACTCGACGAATATAAAGCAGAATATAAACGCACTATGTCAAATCCTTCTTTTGCGCGAATGGCAGCCTGCGTCCCAGACGTACAGAAAATCGCACTGTAGGGACTTTTAGATGGCGGTGCACGGTGGCGATAGCATTCACCCAGAGCTCACCATTTCTTTCCCGATGCGTGGGATGCCTGCAAGATCTTTTGTATTATGCTTTCGACGTCGGGGTGGGGATCAGGGGACGGCTTAGGATATCCCAATGAAATTGAGAGATCGTAGGGGCCAATAAATAAAACGTCTGGGGGTGGTGGACGGCGGTTTATGTCCAATCAGCGATGCCTTAGGCGATGAGCAGGTCTCATACTTACCCACTCCGTCAACCTGGGCAATTTCGCGCACATTCTCGACGCCTTCCTTCGTCTCAATTTGAACCATGACCAAAACGCTGTCGTTAACAGTATCCAAATATTCGGCGGACGTTTCCATTCCCCATAATCCGTGGGTGAAAGGACTTCCGAACCCACGTCTCCCTGCTGGGGGGAAGCGACTGTCGGCGACTATCTGCTTCGCTTGCGCAGCGGTAGATATCTAGTTTGAAAGTTTGCTGCGCCCTGTGGCATGCCGAAGTGTAGTTAAACATACCATCGGTGCGATAATTCCACGTGCCCCGGCATCGAGAGCGTTCTTGATCTGCCAACTTGAGCTTACTGCGATACCTGTTGCGGAAACGCGGACGATAGGGCTGGGCCCTGCACCATTGGGTCGAACCCCTTGTATACCGGCAATGCTTTCTGCAGCGCCGGGGACCAATGAAATGAGGCCATGCTCGCAGTCGATCGCGATCCACGAAAGATGGGGACTGGCTTGCGCAACTGTTCTGGCATGGAATAGACCTGGAAGCGTTAGCCATGCACCGAATGCCGGTTTATTCGCCTTCAAGGCTTGTAAGAGGGAATGAGACGCCATGTCGCAACAGGTCAAGTTTTGAATGTTGAGGGTTGATGCCCAAGAAACGACTCGGAGACAACGCTCAAGCTCTCAAGCTCTCACTGCTCATCGATTGGTGTGTGAGAAGTCAAATAAGTTCCTTCTGACCTATAAATAGGACAATAAGAGAGCAGGAAAACTTTCCAGGAATGCGCCATCGTGATCACAGCGCGTGATTTCAAAACCGTGTATTCCAGGTGTTCGGAGTGGCCGGGTATTCTATTCTATAACTTCATCGCGGCGAACTAGAAAACGCAAGGTAAATTGGGCCATATATGTTCTGATTATGTCGCCTGTAATTCCTATAATTAGAATATTATAGCAGTGAATGTATACGCCGATACTCAATCATGTTAGTTCCTTTGCGCCAGGGACTTTTCCTTGATAAATATAGAGGCCAGAAGACCACACGCAGCCATTGCGACAGAGAAGCAAAAAGTGACGTGGATGGCTTCTGCGTATGAGCTTCGGACGGCTGCCTGGGTAGTAGAGTTCAATTCGTCTATGTATTTCAGCGATTCGCGGACTCTTTTGATGATCTGCCGATGGAGAGAAGTGATTACAACAAGCAGAAAGGTTGCGGGGAGAAGAACAAACCTCATCGACATCTTCCCCCGAGAGCCTTCTCTGGAGCGCAGATCTCAAAGTGCCTTGAACGAGAGTACTTCCTACAGAAAGTCCAACAACCGACCCAAGCGAGCGGAAAAGGTAAGAAACTGCGCGAACATGTCAACCACATGGACACGTGAGGCGTGAGTGAACGATATACCCGCAGTTGCAATAGCTTGATCTGCCTGGCCAGCATTGGCGATCAAGGAAATCAAGCTGGTGGTAATTCCACTCCCTAAAGAGCGGATTAGATTTCGATGTATATATCGAAATGTCAGGAT
This sequence comes from Hypholoma sublateritium FD-334 SS-4, assembly GCA_000827495.1. Classification (NCBI taxonomy): domain Eukaryota; kingdom Fungi; phylum Basidiomycota; class Agaricomycetes; order Agaricales; family Strophariaceae; genus Hypholoma; species Hypholoma sublateritium. The sequence goes on from KN817557.1 coordinate 292,942, forward strand.
TTCACGCACCATTTCCTACGCTTGATATCACGATCCCTATTCCCCGCGGACACATATGAGAAAACTTCCCGGTACGACAGAAAATAGAGGCTCACCAATCGCGATACCGATGCTAGAAGCAACTACGATACCGGATGTCAAAGTAACGATGACGCTCCCCACAAATAGGGCAACGTATCCGAGCACTGTCAATACGTAGAATTTCCCAGTAGCTTGCATAATTAAGCCTCCACCCAGAGAGCCACTGAGTCCGCCGATGACGCTGATGATTAACCACATGCTAGCTCTTGATGCTGATTGTCCCTGGACGGCTTGGAAATATAGGGAAAGATGGAATAGCATGGTGAACGCTGAAGCAATGCCGAAGAAGTTGACAAGATAGCTTGCGATGAGAGAGCGATTGATGATGATGCGTCGCGGTGCGAAGGGCTCGCTTGCTAGCTCCATTTCGATAAACGCGAAGGCCATAAAGCAGATACCAAATGCTACCAGTGAGCCAGTGGTATAGTGATCACTCCAGGAAACATTGCCGCCGCGGTCCAGCGCAAACAAGAGGAAGAAGACAGTCAAGACAAGAGAGATAGCGCCACCAAAGTCAACACGCTTCAGCTTCGCCACGAAATCACCAGATTCGACCTTTGGAAGATGCAAAGAGAGTGAAACAGCAAGGATGGCGATCAAGGTGATGGGGACTTGTATGAGGAACGACCATCTCCAACCGATGGTATCTGCGAGGTATCCTCCCAACGAGGCGCCCACGGTATTTCCCGTAGCGAACACAATGTTAAGAACGCCTGCGCATAGCGTGGGTGAGTGCGTGAAAGGGGTCGCACGCAAAGTCCTGACCTTGCCATGTACCCCTCTGTCGAAGGGGGACAACGTCTGACATTATAATGCTGACAATACTATAAGGGAGTTAGAATGTGCGTTGCAACGCCAAGATTCCTGAACGAACGTTTGCATGCCTCCTCCCCCTATCCCCGCAAAGGCTCTTGACGCAACAAGCTCTGTCATGTTTCTAGACAATCCACAGAGCAAGCATCCTGTGGCGAAGATGCAATATGCGAACAGGAGGCAACTCTTACGGCCGAATATGTCGCTTAACTTGCCATATAAAGGTCTGGAAGAACGAGATCAGCACAGACATTCAGACTATATGAGGAAATTGACGCGCTGAAAGCTGGTTATAGTTAACAGATATGACGTTGCGATCCAACTGGTATTTTGTAATTGATTTAATTCACTCCCAATAGATGCATATGCTGTGTTCGATTGATATTATTCTCGCATGAGTGATATTGTTATTGGCTCTTACACGAAACAATTATTGTCTGATCCATGGCAGTCAGAAATATGCCGACAGCCATGGGTATAACCTATCATGGAGCGTTAGATCGGAGGATCCTGAAAGGGGGCTAGACGAGCCTCGATAGACTTACGAAGACTAGGTGAGATTTTGACGGCGGATCGGCGCTCTCTCCTTCAATTCCAGACTCAGGAGAGCTGCGACTAGCATAATCATTTTGAGTTCCGTTCGGGTTCCGTATCAGAGACGAAGTTTCATCCGACATGGTGCGTATGCAGCCGTCTCAAGCGCTGGGGCTTCAATGGTGCCCGGGTGCCCGCGCTCGAAGCTGGAGACGTTGGGAAGAGATAGATGTTCGGTTTGCCGGCTTACGAATTTCTGTGCCAGGGCCCGGCATAGCCCGGCATCTTGAACTCGGCCCGATATGGCACGTGTTTATGAACAACTGACGTCACCGAGTCGCGCGATGCGCGTGTTGGCGCGTCAACGCGCGGTGTGAGCACAAACCCGAGAGGGCTCTCAACCGCAACTTTGCACTGATAGAGCCAAAGTCATAGAAGACATAACATGTCTATACGGCTACAATGATCTTCTCCACACTGCATAGAACATCCATCTCTAATAAATTCAGTCGCGCATCCGCCGCAACGAAGCATTTTCCCGTTGTACTCATCGCGTTGAATGCAAAAGTAGTTTCGGGAATCAGGACAAAGCCGAAGGAGTAAGACTTTCCTCGAAGTGCATATTCCATCACGTAAATTACAATGGTCTTATTGACCAATGACAGCGGCATTTTGCCCATTTTGAACGTCGATTTGATTTATGCATCCCAATTCAAATACTTACTCCGAGTCAGTCAGTCAACCGGAGCCTCGAGCTTGAAAAGGCTGGGAAATGTTTGTCCTTTGCTTATCTGTCTGTATAAACACGGCAAAGGGCCTCCATCTGTGCCTATCAAGATGTGCCTATATGCCTTGCACAAGGCATATATACCACTGGCTTTTGCGGCGTTCACCCTCGTACACCTCGGACTCATATCTTTTGACTCTCTATTTTCAGTCATGGGATTCAGAGAGCTCAATATCAACATATGGCGCTCGCTGCGCGCTAAATAATAGTATATCTAAAATGCACTCCTGCTTCTCCTATCCCTACTTCCTTGAAAGCATAATCATTCGACATTTCCTCCTGTCGTGTTGATTTATACAGCGGGATCACTTACAGGTCATTCCTGGTCATTCACGGCCTTAGCTGGACCTCTGCCCCACCGAAAATCTGCGAGATAAGAACAAAATTGCAACTCCGCGCTTTCAGGCGATACATTGGCCATGGCAGAATTCACCAGTCTTTCGGCTTGGCACTGAGAGGTATGATTTGTATCGCCGCCGTCTCCATTCGTCTCCGCTCGCCTCTGTCGCAGGTCGGTTGGCAGAGGTACTTACTCTGGAAAGGAACAAGTCACTTCCCCGAAAATCTGACTGCCGTATAATTTGACCATCTCAATTAATGGCCAATGTACTGATGAGTACGCTTCAGGACGCTTGGAGCGGGTCGTTCGTAAAAAGGCGGAGGAAAATGCTACTGATAGGTATCATTATCTGAATATTTATATCTCTAACAGATTCTCCCTGACAGCTTTCATAATTCAGCGGGCGCTACGCGACGCCTGAGAAATGTAGAGATTTTTAATTTTTTCGGCCATATAAGTAAGTACTTGCGAACCCGAGCGGAACCATACTGCTCCAATGCAATTTTCCGATTGCACTATTTTTCATACTGCAGATAGTCAATAGATAGCAAAGCACAGCTTGGACCTACTGAGACCAGAGGGAATGGACAGCGTCCCGCTCAAGTCTCGCTCAGCAAAAAAGCCTAATTCCGACGTCGGTGTTGAGCATGCCGTAAACCCGAGGTCTATGTAGAATTGGTGGCCAGGAAATATTCAGTTATGATATCTTCAGTTTCGGAGTGCGGAAGGCGGAAGACAACCCGGCATGCTAGAAACGGCTGTGATGAGGGATCTACGGATAGTGAGGATAGTGCCTGTCCCTGTGGAGGGAGTAACATGGAGAAAAGATAGCTGAGATAACGACAGTGTATGTCGTGCTGTGATTGGACGATAGCACGCTTATTGCCGAATTAGTCATGTTTAACGTTGTTTCTTTGAACTGATTTGGACAGAGGTCAAACATTTCCTTGGCCCGGAGCAACGCTATATAGGCCAGGGCTCGCTCGTTTTAATGGCTCTGTCCCTGTTTCCTCACCGCGGTAGCTTGCTTCCGCATACTTGACTTCACCATGGTGAACGTTACATACGATGCATGTCAGTAGAATTTCTCCCGAATCATCCGTTCCCGATGTTCATAGCCATCAATAGCTGGTGACCTCATTGCATACACCCCCGACGGCGCGCCGGTCGTGTACAACTTGGGCGACATAAGTTTTGTCGTCCTGAGTATGGCCCTCGTCTGGATCATGATTCCAGGTGTTGGTTTGTTCTACTCCGGTCTTCTCAGGCGGAAGAATGCATTGTCCATGATTTACACATCACTGGCGTCAATCGCGGTGGTGACATTTCAAGTATGTTTCAACACTCCTTTAAAATACCGGTGCTCCACTCAAGAATACTCAGTGGTTCTTCTGGGGATATTCGCTGGCGTTCAGCGAGACGGGTAGCGCGTTCATTGGAGATCTAAGTGAGTTCGTGTTCCTTCCAGCGGCGCGTCCCAACAGTGTTGACACGCAACCCCAGAGTACTTCGGGCTCAAGGGAGTCCTCGACCAACCGTCGATAGGTAGTACACGCATTCCCGCCATCCTGTTCTGCGTATACCAACTTATGTTCGCAGCAATCACGTATGTTTTGTTGTTACTTTCTTGCGTTTTCTCCGTATTGATATTTTAATAGGGCAGCCCTTGCTGTGGGCGCTATTGCTGAGCGTGGTCGGCTGGGTCCACTCCTCGTATTCATCTTTGTTTGGACTACTCTTGTTTACGACCCATTGGCCTGCTGGACGTGGAATTCCAACGGATGGTCCTTTGTTCTTGGGGGGCTTGACTTTGCCGGTGGAACACCAGTTCACATTAGCTCAGGAACTGCTGCGCTCGCCATTTCTATCTACCTTGGAAAACGTCGTGGATACGGGACAGAACGTCTTGCATACAAACCTCAAAACACGACCTATGTCATTATCGGCACAGTATTCCTCTGGTTCGGATGGTTTGGATTCAACGGAGGATCTGCCCTGTCTGCCAACCTCCGCGCTATCCAAGCATGTATTGTAACCACTCTCGCCGCTTCGGTCGGTGGATTGACCTGGATGCTTTGGGTAAAAATCTAAGTTACATATTTCTCCCCTGATCGCTGACATTTTTTTAGGATTACCGCATCGAGAAGAAATGGTCCGCCGTCGGCTTCTGCTCAGGAGCCATTTCAGGCCTTGTTGCCATTACGCCGGCCTCCGGTTTCGTGGGTTCGCCCGCTGCTGTTCTCTTTGGTGTCGTCGGCGGAACTGCATGCAATTTTGCTACCCAACTCAAATTCGTATTTCACTATGACGACGCTCTCGATGTGAAACACATTTACTTCAGGCTTGAAGTCGGATAACTGACCATCTATATTTAGATCTTCGCCAGCCATGCTGTCGGAGGCATCGTTGGCAACCTTCTCACCGGAATCTTCGCACAAGCCAGCGTGGCTGGATTCGACGGCGTCACTGTGATCGCCGGTGGCTGGCTCGACAAGCATTACATTCAGCTCGCATATCAACTCGCCGATTCCACTGCTGGTGTTTCTTACTCGTTTGTTGTCACCGTACGTCACTTTCTTCTCTGCGATCTATGCGTTTTGTTCATGGGGCCTTTCACAGACCCTCATCTTATGGGTCATGCATTATATTCCCGGTCTTCGTCTACGCGCTTCGGAAGAGGCCGAGATCCTTGGCATTGACGACGCCGAAATGGGCGAATTTGCCTATGACTACGTCGGTCTCGAGCAGGAAATTGGCCACTCCGTCGATGTTTTTACCAAACGCCCGGAGACACCTCCTACTCCCCCGGTAGAAGAGTCAAATAACCCCTCTGACGGAAGCGCCGCCGATGAGAAAGTCTGACAGCTTCAGGCTCTTTCAAAATATATTTCTCCGATCTTTATTGCAGAGCATTAATTTTAACAGCATGCCGTCTGTGAGAAGGTTTTTCAATACCATTGTATTTACTACGACCGGGCTTCTGTCCTGATGCATGCAGGACATAAGTTTTTCGGAGTAGAGCTGTTACATCGCATCCGTAGCCTAGATGTTGTCCGGTACGCATGTTCCTGTATTGTACCAAATATTCAAGTTATGGGAAACAACTTCCAGTTCTGTGTTAAGTTGTCTGGGACTATTTTGGCGACGTAGATTAATCGAAATATGTCCCTCCGTTGATTGAAACCTTGAACAAACAGTCTGACAATGCTGACAAAATGAAGGCAAGTATACGCACACTCTGTCCAGTAATCATGTCGGCTTGCGCGGAGACCAGGAATGAGACTAGGCCAGCAATTTCATCTGGTGAAGAGGGCCTGACCGATGACATGTCCTTGCTGGTAACCTCGCGCAGCTTTTAAACGTGACGGATGTTAGGCTGAAATCAGAAGTGGAAATAGTGACATACATTTTCATAGCCAGGCTTGCCGTCTGTGTCCGCTTTAGCGACAAGTTCACGTGCACCCCTCACTATAAAGTAGCATAATTGTTTAATATGCACATATAATATGAAATAGATATTCACGGACACATATCGGTGTCCACACCACCTGTTACAGAATACGTCAAGTACAACCTCGGTGGGACGTACCTCATCACTTACCTGGTGCATACGCATTCACAGTGATGCCATGCTCTCGCAGCTCCAATGCTGTTGGAAGTGTCAGCTCTCACCATGATCTCCCCCGAGAATATTACAGACCAGCGGTTTGTGTAAGGCCTCGAACGGCGAATTTAGATGCACTATAGCCCGCAAGATTTTTCCAGCCTGTATATTAAATGAGGGTTGTCAGATATTAGTTTACGTGTGTTCCGTAAACCAGGCTCAATTACCTTGCTTCCCTGCTATAGACGATGCCCCGATAATTCTCCCCCCTTTTCCCTGTTTGATCATTTGTAATGCAGCATGCTTATAGCAAAAAAAGACACCGTCAACGTTGACGGACAGAATGCGGCGGAGGTCTTCTTGAGTGGCTAGAAAAAATAAATCATGAGACACGATCGTGCAGACGGTAAAAATTTGGGATCCGAGACTCACTTTCAGTCAAAGGCTTTATGATTGCCACGCCTGCATTGGCGATCATCTGCATATTGAAGGGAAGTCAGACTCAGGAAACACCGTACAAATTGGCTACATACCACATCGAGGCTCCCCAACTTCTGGACAGTAAGTTCAACCATGTTTATCACATCTTTCTCAATAGAAACGTCCCCAAGGCAGATTAGCGCTTGTTTACCTGCGTCTACGATCTCGCGCCGCACTGTCTCCAACTCTTTTTCCATGGAGGGGATGTCATTTAGGGCAATGTTAAAGCCATCGCTTGCTAGGCGGAGTGCTATTGCCCTTCCAATTCCTCGGGCGGAGCCTGTAATTAGTGCGACTTTTAACATATCTCAACGGCCTTCGGTAAATTTATCGAAGTGGTGTCGTCGAGAGGGGCCGGGTGGAAAAGAAAGGATATGCCTATACAGTCGTCAAGTAGTTCTGTGGCTTTTATCTGTCAGACAAGGTCTCGTGAGAGAAGAACCGCACGGCACCAACCTTGCGCCACCCTTCATCCGTGTAGAAATATCAATAGCCAGCTATTTCTGCCCCCCCTGTCCCATTGATCGTGCCATACAATGATGGTTCCATTGCCTTATTTGCCTTGTTACTGACAGAACGGGGAGTCTTCCAGGAGTCTTCATTAGAATGCGGTTTTTTTTTTTTTTTTTTTTTATAGTCCATTGAGGCGTGAAGCTTGAAGCCTCATGTAGGACGTCTAAGTACGCGGAATCTATGTGTCTATGTAATAATGTATGATGCGTGTCGTTTTGTGTGACAGTCTAACTCGACGACGGATTGTTGGCCTCTAAGGAGCGGCTCAAGGTGCAGTGCACCGTAAGGGGTTTGTATGTATGTATGTACGTATTGTAATGTATGGTTTATAAGGTGGGTGTGTTGTAGGGGTTTGTGGGGTTGAAGTGTAGTAGGGATCGATAAAGAGAGAAGAGATAATTTAAAGAAAAGGACTTACGGGTTCGGGAGCAGCTATTAGGGTTTTCTTCGTCTAGATGACATGTCTGGTTGTGGTATTCGGTCAGTTTATCCCCAAGTTATTCCGGCTGCTGTCTCGTCGTCTGGGTCATCTGTGTGGGTCCGTTGGGCTTGCGACTCGGGAACGCGGTGTTTGGTTGCTGAGACTATGTATCAGGATATATATGCCTATCAATTAACCGGGGATGGGATATCATCTTAGGATCCCAAGAAGTCGAAGCAGTTGATATTGAAATAACAACCAAAAGCAGAGCGTCACTTTCTATTTATGTAAATCAGTCACCAGCTTACAATCAAAATCAGCTGCATCGCTTTGAATTATATCCGAGATGCGACCTTCAATCGGGGCAGCATAGGTCACCAAACCGTGTATGCGATGCATATAGCATAACATTCGCCGCTATGGATATATTTATATCGTCGGATGTGCTCATCCCATCTCACTCACGATTATGCCAATTACATTCAATCGAAGTATCTTCCTCCGTTGATAGAAACCTGGTAGTGCGATGAGAAAAAAATAAACTGGAAAATCACACAAATATTTGAGAACTACGCACACTTTGGCCCGTTATCATTTGCGCCTGCGGTGATACCAAGTAAGAAACGAGGCCTGCAATATCGTCTGTGGACGACGTTTTAGCTATCTCCCTGCTGGATGCTCCCGACTTGAAAGTATCAATCAATACATCAGGGTTTGGGAAATAAGAAGAAAGCAGCTGATCGCTTACCTCGTTTAGGCCCTTTTGAGTCTCTGGAGCTCTTTTAGCAACCGCTTCACGTATCGAGCTCACTAAACTTGATGTTAATATCCTAGCGTTTAGTGAGATGAAAAGCAGACTGACGCATATCCGTTTCGACGCCCCCTGTCGATATGCTTTAGCAGTTTATCATATAAATATATTCCTACTTACCTGGGGCATATGCATTTACGGTGATGTTGTACTCCATTAGCTCCAATGCTGTTCGAGGTGTTATACAAGTTACTTGATTGATCCTGTCTGAGAAACACTGACCTGCAGATTGGGTAAGGCCTCGGACTGCAAACTTAGTAGTGCTATACCCCGAGAGAAGCTTCCATCCTGATAGAAAGATATGGGTCGTACCTTAATTAAATAACTTAAAGATGGTCTACTTGCCTTGCTTCCCCGCTACAGAAGAAGCTCCGATGATTCTTCCTCCCCGGCCTTGCTTGATCATTTGCAATGCAGCATGCTTATAGCAGAAGAATACACCGTCAACATTGATGGAGAGCAACCGGTGAAAATCTTCGCCGGTAGCTAAGAGCAGTTGTTTATCAGATAATTGATTATTGCACATTAATGGCATTTAATTTGAAGGACGAAACTTACTTTCAATCAAAGACTTCACCAAGCAGACTCCTGCATTGGCAATCATCTGTTCCGTCGCGTTGGTCGTCAGGCCATGCTTACATCTCCTATGAGGCTGTGTAATGGCTGGACACGTACCACATCGAGACTGCCCAAAATCTGGGCGGTGAGCCCAACCATCTTGATGACGTCGTCCTCAACAGAGACGTCGCCCAGGCAAATTAACGTTTGTTGACCGGTGCCTATGATCTCTCGCTGAACATCCTCTAACTCCTTTTTCATTTCAGAGATATCGTTTAGCGCTATTTGATAGCCATCGTGGGCGAGGCGCAGCGCGATTGCCTTCCCAATTCCCCTCGCTGCGCCAGTGATCAAAGCAACTTTTGACATGACAATGTTGTATTGATGTGCCAATGAATGAGTGGGTGTGATATAGTTTTAGAGGACTGAATTGAGAACAGGATTGTACAGTTTCACACTCTTTCAACTAGCAAAGAGAAGACTCGTGAGAGCCTTGCAATCGTATCACGACAATAGTATTGCCTCACTGCCAATAGATACTATTAATAGTATATGACCAGGAGGCCAGCACTGTCAACTGAGATGGGTATCGATATTTAAACTTGGTAAGCTTATAAGGGACAGCCCTTGCGCTAAGAGATGAATGGTTTGCAAATGGTTTGCAAGATTTGTATGTCCACAGTCCGAATAGGCTCGCGAGCCTGTGCTGAATCTGCTGATTTCCATCGGTACGGATCCGGAGAAACCCGGTATCGAGCCTCGGAATCCAAGCTGAACATTCTGGCACTGTTCCACTCAAGTTCCACTCACATCAACGCAAAATCGGATAAAAATGAACAGGTATGCGTAGATCCAACGCTATCAGAGTATAGAAGACTTGAAGATGTCGGTAACAGAGGCCCAATAGTTCTCGTGAGCTCTTACGACTCGGTCCATCATGTGGTTACACGGCTAAATGAAAGTTCCCTTCCTCCTCCGACCAACCCCAGACAATTGATGAAGCAGAGGTGAGCCTATTACTATCAGCTCAAATCAACTTCGATAGCGATACTGCTTGCCCTGAACAGTATCTTTTAGATCAGATTGTAAGCACTTGTTCGACTAGATGTATGCGATCAAGTCAGTTGAAGCCTATTCTGAATCCCATAGCCACCTCCGTCCGTCGACGACACTGATCTTGTCAAGAAACTTCGTAAACGATTTCAAGATCTTCTCGAGGAATTGAGGAAGGGGGCCGAAGGCACCAGAGTTGAATGAATAAGTCATAGACGACCGATGTGTTTTTATTTTTCAGTCGACGAGCTGCCAAGGAGAACCGGGGTAGATGTCAACCTCTCGCTAGCGCGGAGGAAACGTTAAATCAGCGTGTAATTCAAGTATTGATAGTGGCCGTTTACGAGCAGCCTAACTCGCATTGAGACACCAGGAGACCACTCCTTGCCAATAATATGTTCCCTGCTTGCCATGAGCGACGTAGTATTGCTCTGTAGAAGCGGTTGTATAATCAGTTCACAATCCAGATATCCGACGATATCCTTGAGTGGGCCTTCATCATCGTGGCGATGGAGATGTAGCTATGGTCGGACTCTTCCTAAGCTATGCTTCAAGTATTAGTGTCCAGTGGATGTTCCTTGCGAGCAATTCAATACGAACTAGATATGCTAAATCAATTTGAGAATCAGGCCGGAACAAGGCTAACAGACAGGGAGCGCACCTGGTCCCCACTACCTTACGTGTATCACTAGGATCAATGATCTCCAGCCTTCCCCTCGGGTTTCCGAGTCTTGAACTGAGCTCTATCCTTGACATCTTGGATGATATCAGTGACATTGGCCAGCGCCTCATTCTCCGACACCGAATTGAGCCGCCGACGACCTTATCACAAACACTTCAATGGGGGTCACTATGGCACGCACAGTCTACATACCAATGATAGCCCAGTTTCGCGTACTCGGGATGCGCAGCGTCTCGCACTCCACCACCCACCCGCAGTGCACACTCAACGCCCCGAGCCAGATGCGGTACATCGAGTACGCGCTCTTGTTACTACCCTCCCCACCTAGGTTCAGCGACTCCGCGAAGTCTGCGTGCGGTAGCGGGAACGACGGCGTCGACGAGCGCTCGAACTTCATGTCGAACGCCCACGAGCAGCACGGGATCGAGATGTACCCCGAGGCACCGTGAACCGTGGAAAGCACCGGGATCCAGGGCGTAAGCTCGTCAGCGTGGTTCCCGATGATGAACACGCCGGGCTTGAAGTACATCTGTGCAGCGGGATCGGCTGCATCCGCCGTAGGGTCAAAGGCGTGGACTCTCAGCGCTGCCTGAGTTGTTTCAGGGTAGTGACTCCATGACATGCGCGCCCGAAGGTCGATTCCGTAGCCATCGTAGCCCTCAGCCACGAGGATGTGAGTGAGAAGGCCGTTGCCACAACTAAATATCCCATGATATCCCATATCAGCGGGGGATGCCGTAGCGGACCAGCTTACTTACCCCGCATCCAAGAATCCACCAGGGGGACGAGGCCAAGTCTTCCATGGTTCAGACAGGTTCATATCATCGCTTCCCAAATTCCCGGTGGAAAATGTCTCTTTCCAGAGTAGCATAAGATACGTCGCAATTCCTATGTCCTAAATCACGAGCTTAAGGTGAGAACCGGTGACATTCATTGAAAGAGGGACTCACCTCGAATACATGTTTTAAGGGATCGGTGACTTCTTTCCATGTAACTACCAGGTGTTTGTGGCGCTCGCGCATCTGGAGGTATAAGTCCTGGTATTGCTCCCGGGAGACCAGACAGTCGTGATTGACACGCTTTTTGTAGTTCGTGATCGCCCCCCATCCGTATCGATGAAGAGTTTCCAGGAGAGCGAGACATGTGCGATATAGCCGTGAATTGAGGTCTGTGGGCGTTCCGGGGAGTGGATCTACTTCAATACGCAGTGTTGGCGTATGAGACCGTACATAACGGAAGGCGAGGTGTGACACAGTGGGATGATAGTACGGCAAAGCTGAACCTGGTTCCACTATCGGTGTGAGGATAAGAGTGTCGGTTCTTTCGCCGGGAGATGCGTAAAGAGTGCAGAACTGTTCCATGGATGGATCTCGACCAGGTCTCCTTGGAAGGAGTTTACGACGGATGCACCTAATCGGTTGAAGGTTTTCAAAAGTAGGTAAAGATTCTGGAAAATCAGAAACGATGTCGAATATCTCCTCGGACCGCAAGATCAAAGTTGAATTATACTCTGGATGGTGAATCAGCTGGGACATCGCAACTTCGAACTGGGAAACATTTGAATTATTTCACCGATAATTTGAGTGGCAACTTACAATCTCTATAGGAAAATTTGCCGCGCACGATATCAACGGCAGCCATCCTTTGAGAGCTCCTGTGTCGGACACAATGGCATCGCACGGCTCGGGCTCGAATTTAGGACGTTCAATAGTGGCCATGTTCAAGTTGATTCGTTTTTTCAGTTTCAGATAATGCGGGTAGACTCTGCTAACAGTGTAGAGTTTAATGCATGTTGAGAGCAGAATACGCTAAATGCATCCCAGATTGCTAGGATACAACGTGCAGACCTTATTATGAGCCAAGAACTTGACAGCTGTTTGATTTATACCTTCAACGACTTCCACCTTTACAGTTATTGGCTCTATATTGAGGATAATCCAATCGTGGTTCGAGTTGGCTAGTTTGTGAAAAATGGAGGATTTGAGCCAAATTTGAGCAATGTTGAACGTTTGAAGTTACGTTTGATGGAAGTTTGCACTCGGGTTGAACGCGCAACAGCCTCGTGACTGTCACGTGTATTAGTTAGTTAGACGCGCGTCGCGCGTCGCGGCTCGCCCTCGACTGAGATTCTCGAGGTTTGCTCGAGGTGGATGTTGGGAAGATGATCCCAAACTCTCTTGATCCGCAACCACCACCACCGCGAAATTTTCCCACGCGTCAACAGCGCAAGGAAGACGAGCCAGGAGGTCGAGCGCATCTAGTATAGAGTAAAATACACACTTTACATCGCACAAACCGTACAAACTTCCAAAATCGCATGACATTAAGAACCACATTAAACAGCACAAAGAACGCACGCACAGTTAGCAGCAGCAGCACGGCAAATCACCACTCAAGTGAACCCCACGCAATGAACACCAACAGCCCAGCCACCGACAAGACAACACCTAAACTTGCTTTGAGGGCCACTGCATGGCATGGCTACAAGTCTTTTTTGAGCTGTTTTTGTTTGTTCAGACTTTGACTTTGTTACAACTTTGTTATGTGTTTATTACATTGTGATTTTCATACTATATGCACCAAACAGTCTAAGTATTCAATATTAAGTACTGCCTATTTTGTATTGCCACAGATGGTTCCTGACATATGCTATATGCATACAAGTTTACAACCTTGAGTCAAGGCTGTAAACTTGTATGCACATGACACTTGGTACATTGAATCCTATGACACACATTGTCCAATGCTGCAGTAGATGTGAGTATCTGCATGGTATCTGCATAGAGGAATAGTGTCAAGTTTCAACATATCATAGTAAGGAGGTTGTGCAGTTAATCACCATTGTTACTACACCAAGCTTGTGTGCCACTGTTGGCCCCTTAGCTGAGAGCTTCTACTTAATCTTTGCCATTGCTTCAACATTGCTTGCTGTACCCATACTGAGGCATTAGGAGAAGCTCTTTGTTCCAGGCTGGATCTTCTCCCAATATACTCCAGGCATGCTCTATGGAATCCAGAGCCTCAGAGCACCAAAGATGCAGGTGTTGTGTTCTCTGCAAAACTCCAGGCTGAAAATCAACTGAAAGCTTCCCAAAATTTCTAGCTATGGGGTGCTTTGGGGCACCCAGTGGGACTTTAAGAGGATCTCCAAAAGAGTCAAGAACTCTGCCAGAGCAAGGCTTGGAACCAGCCAACTTCCTAGTATTTATTTATATATGTACAGTTGTATTTCCACAACACCTGACAAGGGGCTTGTTGTCAAATACTTGCAGTTACATTAATTGAGGGGGTTTGCTCACTCCTGACACTTGACCTCATTTCATGACAGACTTCTGTAAAATAAAAAGTTTGTAATATCAATACATAACTTACCCACAGTATACAAGTTTTAAAAGTCTCACTTATATTTCAAAATGTCTTGTGGACAATGGCCTGAGCGATGTAGGGTATCATTTTTAGGTCCTCAAATCCTACACACTTTATAATTACCCAAAAAAAGTTTCAGAGCCCCCAGAGAGTGGGTAGCTTGCCACTTCTATGGAACACTTATAAAGGTCCCTTAAGGTATTTAAATAATTTTGGGGTATCTTGCAATGTCCTGAGACTGCCTGGCATTGTGGTTTCGTGTCCTGGGTGTATCTCCTGCAAATATCCGGTGCAAGCGACAACAATTCACGCTGAGTGACTACAAACGATGCATCTGAGCATGGGGCGGCCTGCTGAGCTTCCTGTGATGGTGTTGGCGACTCTTGGACATGCGCTGGGTCCTGAACTTTGTTGTGCGACGCCTGGGGGATTCGAGACGAAGCCGTAGCGGCCTGGCGACGCTGAGTCGGCTTCCTGGGTGTTGGCGCTCCGAAATTAGGCTCGTTCGGCGGTGCTTATCCTGCTGGATAGACAATGGGCGGCTGAGCGGCTGGAGCAAAGCGTGGACTTCCTGCTGTCGGCGGGGCATGTATACCCACTGTATACCGATCACTGGGGCTGCCGATATGTGTCCTGGACGTCCTGAAGTCAATGCGACCGTGGGGTAAATGAATGCGAAGGTGTGCAATTGCTGTGCATCTCCTGAGGTGCGTGCAGCCGATCCTGGGGTGCGTGACTGTTGCTGAACTTCGCCGAAGTCGCAGAGGTCGAAATACATGTTGCGGGAGCTTCCTTCAACGCCGAGAGCCGTCGCGCAAAGGCAGTGAACTCAGCTCTTATCTGCGCGCGGAGATCCTCGAGATCTGACTGCCGAATTGTCTCAAAACATTCCTGGGGGGGCTGAACAGCTGTGCGAGGTCGCAAACTGTCGCAAGCGGGCGCGATCAAAGCCACATGAATCGTGATTGCCGACGGGCGCTAAAGCTGCCTGTGACGTAGATGTCGGCGGTACGGGTGCTGGGGACCCAGGAGCTGCGATGGACAACGAAGGCAAGGCAGGACAAGGTTCGATTGGGTCTGCGGGCGTAAAACTCGAATGCGACAGCAGGGGGACTCCGTGGGACCGATTAACTTCGAAAATTCAAGCGGCGGTGGCAAATACATTGTCGATGGGATATGGAGTGAGCGGGGAACAACCTGGGGATGTGTGCTGAATCCTGTTGGTGATACAGGCGGCAAATACAAATGTGAATGATTGCAAATAAACGTGTCGGATCTCTAAAGCATCATCGACCTTCCTAGACTCGAGGGCATGTGCAATGCGTCGAAAGTCCGGAGTGAGGAAGAGTGAGGACAGTGAACGGCTGCGAGTATGTGAGAAATGTGATCAAAATGAAATATAATGATGAGGTCCTTACCATGACCGCAGAGTGTTTGCGGGAAGCCCACGGATCCGAAGTGCAACACATTGGCATTAGTCGCCTCACACATGCTAAATTCGACGGCCTGAGCGGTGGTAAGCTCTTGGGCAGCATCTCTGGATATTGTTCTCTAAATAAATAGTATTCACAGCTCGTTTTTAAAAGTAAAAACAGCTCAAATGTGCCAGTAATACATTAATTAACATGCTACAAAAGGAATTAGACATGCACACTGACGGAGCGCGCGGCGCGTTGGCAAATTTGTACTTGGCGCTAAGAGCGTGCACACTCTCCTTACATGGAATTAAACCGGCACACTACATTGAAATACAGGATAGCAACTATTTATTAGAAATGTGTATAATACAGTGTATCTAAAGCAGGCAGAGGACAGCGCGCGTGTACGATACCTGTAATCAAAAATTAGGCGCCCGTGGCATGAGAACATACCGACGTGCATAGTATTCAGTGTGCGTATTGAAATGATCCCTGCATACCTTATATACATGGCAGAGAGTCATATTGTTTACTGGAAATCTATATACTACAGAATGTCTAAAGCGGGCAGAAGACAGCACGTGTGTACAATTGCTGTACTCTGATATTAGGCGCCGGCGGCGCGAAATCATACCTACCCGCATAGGATTTCCATGCACTTGAAATATATACAAAAAAAGACAAAAAGAGTAGTGGAAAGTACTCACTTAGATATGCACAGAATCCACAGATCCGTGGAGTACAGCGCCAAATGCAGCCATACATCTGAGAGTGGCGCCGTCAATCCTCGCGCCGAAGTCCCTGTCTTCGCAGATCTCTCCCTAAATGAAGCAGACCAGTGAGCACGCGAGGCTATTCGGAAGTGGATTAGAATAGACTTACGACATCCATATCGCACTGGCAACCACTAAGGTGCCGTTTTTACAGCGCGCGCGTTCCCCGAGTGCCAAGTGGCACGCAGCCGCTCACGCACAACAGAAATCCTACATCGAAATGTGCTATTAGCACAGCGATCACGCCAGAAACATAAAGAAATAGGACATACATTTCAACGCATGTTGTCCCCGAAGGTGCACCGGTGCAGCTGCATCGGCGTCAAGCTGTCCTCTTCTCTTCGTGCCCCCATTCGTACGGTTCGTCGCAAAACGAGTGCGAGTTCGCGTGCACTAGGCTGCGCCTTATTGGAATAAGGGTCTAAGTCCGAAATACACGCTCCGCCGGGCGAGACCAGCGCAGTGGGTCTGTGGATGAAGTAGTGTAGCACGGTGTACCGTGTCCCATCATGTACATACCACAATGTAGTGTTTACGCTCGATACCGCGGGCATCCGTAATTCGAGGGAAATAGCCAGGAGATGATAGATTTGTCAATTAATGAATGGGCGGCAGAGATTCGGGCATGGAAACTCACCTTACATCTTGTACAGATATCGGCATGTTATTAGATACATATATTACGTTTACGCCCGCTCCGTGGGTTGTCTCTATTTCACCCAAATTCCTGTACGAGTATCGATAAGTCAGTGAGTACGAACGACCCATAGAGTAAGGGGGAATGGTGCCGAAGGTGATGATGGGCGCTTCGAGAAGGCGGCGTGGAGCACCCGCAACGTTCATAGGCCAGAGCAGATGCCAACATCGTGGCTGATGGGGGTCGGGGCATTGCTGACCAAGCATCATTTGGTGGCTGTGTACCTCGAAGCCAACTTGCTGACCAATTCGACCCCGCTGCTATTTATCTGCCAATTATCTGCTCGGCAATGTCCGAAATGCCCATCTCCCAGCATCGAGAGGCTCTCTATCTGTTGATTTCTGCTTTCCTGCTCGGAAAATAATACAGCGCATTGAAACACCTCTATTCGTCTGGGCGTGGGGTCGGCGGAAATTTTCCTTGGGTGCAGCGCCGGCGGGGGTGCGGTGCGCGATCCATGCGAGGGGGCGAGGCTGGTTTACGGACCTCGCGCGCAGAGCACGTTTGTGCGTACGCGCATTTTTTGACAAGAATAGAATATATCAGTTGTGTTTTATCCGAATACGAGGGTGCGGTACGTACCGCTCGCGCGCATGGAACGGAATCAGACGAAGGGCGAGGAGCGGCACCGTGCCACTCGGCTACAACGCGGGTGCGCGTCTCGTTCTGACGGGGCCGAACTCAGGGCGCGCGCTGCGGCTCTGTCACGTCCTTGCCTCGCACATGCAACCCCCGTCGGCCATCTTTGTTCTCGCCAACTCTCCATCTCGTCACCGCCGCCGGACGTGCGGTGTGTTAAGTCCTGCTGCATTTTATGCCCTTTGTACTGGTGCATTATCATCACTACATTGCAAATTTCAAAATTAGAATTCGTTATTCACGTAAATTCACATGCAAAAGCATTTTATTCGTTGCACTACAAGAGATTACAATTAATGGTACTGTGCTACAAAAACAGTGCATCAACGCGCTAAATCACCCCATCGCGCTGAGCTAGCAGGTGTTGCGTCAAACGAGTGGCTTCGGCGCGGCGCGGCCGTCGCTGAAATTTGAAAGTGGAAGGTATGTGGGATATTGAGCAGGGCGCGTCATGGCCAGCTCTGCTGCACCGACGTCGAGAGGCGATACGGCGGCATATGGCTACGTCGAGCTGGACATGTGGCGGGCTGCTCTTGACAGGCCTGAGTCGCTGACGTCGTCGAGAGGTGCACGCGGGGGATATGAGCGATGTGCATGGTATACTGGGTGTCACCTAGCATCGGCTCATGCGGAACATTGTCGGTTTGCGATATCGAATAGCGGGGGCGGTCGTGGGCCTCCTGGCAGCAGGCGGAGAGCTCTCCAAACGGAGCGCATGCGGCGGGCGCCGGCGCCGGCGGCGTCCCTGCGCGACACGTCGACGGTGGACGGCGGTGATGGGGAGATGCGAGGGCGGCGAAGCAGTGGACGCAGGAGGACGGCTGCGAGAGTGAGTCCGCGGTTCTTCCGTGCAGGACGGCTGACGCTTTGTGGATGACAGCGCGTGTCGTTTGTCTTGCAGACAACCCGCAGCGCGGCGCGCTTTGTCTGTCCGGCACGGTGTACAGCGGCGATGGCGGGAGCGGCGATGAGGGATGCGGTGACAGTGGACGCGGGATGACATACAGTGGGCGGAGACAGGTGCTGGTGAGTACGCGAAACTTCCACGTGTCGCGACACTTCCTGAGGCCTGAAGGCCTGAGGGCGCAGACGCACGCCAAATGTGACGTCGGCGATGGGCGTCCCCATTCACGGCGCCCAGCGAAGTCGAGCTGGACGCCGCTCCCACCACGCGCTCGCCGTCTGTCGTCCGCGCCCTTGGTACGTCTGCGCAGTCTTTCACACCGAGCATCTGCTTAGACATCTACGCGCCGCGGAATTCGACGGCGCGTGTATGCAGCAGTGTTGCGCTCGCGAGCTTGGAATGGGCGCGCGGGGAGTCCACGTGGAGATGTCGGCGTCGGCGGCGCGTGCGATTGGGTAGGGCCCAGGTCCCGGGACACGACACTCCGTCGCGTTTGTGGAATTCGCGCACCGGGGCGCCCATCTCGGAGGGCTTCGAGCGACGGCGCAGCGCCTGAGCGTCCGCGGACACATAATCGCGGCTGATGGGGGCCGGGGCGAGCGTGGATGGCGAGCAGGGCGTCCCCTGCTTCGAGATGGGGCCAGCGACGGTCATCGAGTATTCGGGACAGCTATGGGGCCGGTGCGAGCACCGACATCGCGTGTGACGCCGTTTGGCGCGTCGAGGCAGGCGTGGACGGCGGTGTCGTCGGTGATGGGCGCTTCTAGGCGGCAGCGGATCGAGCGCCCGCGATGCTAGCAGTGACGAGGCGGATTGGCGTGTCGTTTGCCAGACTCAACGAGTAAGTTCTTTTAAGCGGAGCTTTAAAAGTCCGGCACGTGCTCTGACGCGCTAGCGCGCTGCCTTCGTTGATAATAATGATTACAGAGCTCTGCCTCCCATCCTTAACGCGCGCTCTGCCAAGGTCCGCCTCGCCCTTCCATCGCTGGCCCACCTCAAATGCATTCAGTAACGGCAGCCCTCAATCCCCCCACCACCAATGCTCCCTATACATCTCGGGCGCTTTCCGCACCCCCAGCCCTACCTAGACGAACCAAAAACGCCGCCGTAGCGCCTGCGTGAGCTCCCACCCGCGCTGTTCTTCGGTATTACTATTGCTCCGGCGATTTTCCCGCCTCATCGCCCCAACAATGCCAGCACGACGCCTGCGCAGCCGCTGCTGCTAGCGAGGGCGCCGATCGCTGCGGACAACCACCGGCCCAAGGCTGATGCCTCTCCCTTCCGAACGTCACACGCAGCGAAAGCCCACCACAAACCCGGCACGGGCTGTAGACGCGGTTCGAAGTACCTGCCTTCCGTCCGCCGTTCCACCTGGCCTCGCCCCTCCGGATTCCGTGAATGAAGAATTACGGTGATTTCATGGGCTCGCATTTCACTGCGCCGCGCGTCCATGAATACGCTCCCTGAAATATTGTAATACATTTTTATTTTGTGTTCTGCAGCTCATTCAGCACACTGCTTGTGTGATAAGAATACAGCTGAGAAAGAAATATGGAGCGAGAGGATATTCGGGTTGTTGGTCCAGCGGACCCTGCACGGTACACATCCGCCCGAAACATCGGCTACATTTTATTTCAGAATCCTACGTACGTACACGGTAGTCCCTAGACTGTATATAAGGCAGCCTACATTACCGTTGAAATTCATCAGCTCCCACATCCTCTCCTCCTCTCCTCCTCTCCTCTCCTCCTCTCCTCTCCTCCGCTTCTCTGCGCCCATCGTACGCCCGCCCCAGCGCGCCCCCACAGAATGGATAGACAGCGAGGTACGCACCGTGTCTGCGCACCACTCCGCTGCTAACAGCTGTTCGCAGCACCGTGTGCGCCTCGCCGAGCAGCGCCCTCGACGACGTCTGGGCGCCCGGACAGCGCGACGGCGCGTCCGCAGCGGTAAGCCCCTCGACCCAGCATGTGTGCGCAGTGATCCTGACGCACCAGCAGGTCGACATCGAGCCAGGACAGGCGGCGGCGTCATAGCCGCCTGGTGGGACGCGTCGACGACGGCGCGATGGGCGGATCTGCGGCGCAGACACGGCTGGGCGCGTTGATCAGCACGCAGAATCGTGCTCGAACAGGTACGCACCGCCGTGTATCGGCCAGCCCACAGCTGATTACCCCGCAGTGGACAGCGCGCAGACGCGCCCCATCCGCCTCGCGTCCATCCGGCGTCTGTGGACGCCACGCGACCTCAACGAGGCTCCTCAAGGTGAGGCCTCTCGTCGTCTGGTACGGATGCGCCGCGCGCTGATGCTATGGATACAGGAGATGCGGCGGGGTTCTGCGGCGCGCCTCTGCTCGACGACGGCGGGCGCACGACAGCGAGGATCTGCGGGAGTCAGCAACGTCGGGGCGGCGATACAGAGAGGTACGCACCGTATATCCACCGCCGCTGCAGCTCCCAGCTGACCAGCGCAAGCAGCGCGCCCCGGACAGCGCCCGCAGGACGCGCTCTGCGCCCGGACCGCCGTAATCGACGCCGCCGCGGCGTTCCTCCGCATTCCGGGTGATGCGCAGCAGCGCGGCGGGATGTTCGAGCCCGCTAATCGGTCCCCAAGGTGTCTGGAGTGACGCAGCGGCGTCCAGCGGCGAGACAAGCGCCGCGTCGTACGACGATCGCGGCGGATACATCACGGTGCGTAGACCGCCCATATCCGCGCTGTCGCCTTGCTGACCGCCGCTGCACAGAGTGCGCCCGGGGCCCTGTCGCTGCGCTCGACGAACTGGGGTCAGCGCGCTGCTCCTGGACAGTCGCTGTGCGCGGGCGATCGAAAGAATGCGGCGGCGTCGCTGACGGAAAGGCGCTCGCGCCTCATCCTCGTGGCTGCGCGGCGCTGCACGGCGCGGGCGAATACACATGCCCACCCTCGTACGTGCCTCGTTGTGTGCGCCTGCGGTGTCGCTGATGGCTCTCCGCGATGACAGGGCGCCTCGGACGGCTGCTGTGAACAGTAAGCGCACATTTCATGACGAATAAACGTCGCACTCACCGGATACACGCCTCAGATGACGCCGCGAGGCTCGCCTGTATGGACGCTGCACCAGCTCGCTGCCCGCCGACGCAGTCGGAGCATCCAGCAGGCGCTGAACGCAGGTGCAGGCGACGGACGACATGGACGAGCCCATGCGACCGCCGCCCCGCCGGTACTTCCAGCAGCCGACATGTGCGCCCAGCGTGCAGCCCGGCCGTCTCGCCGCTTCGTGGATGACAGCGCGCCCTGGAGTACGCCGCATCGCATCTGTGTGAGCATCGAGCCTCCAGCGGGCGCCGTTCCAGTGAATTTCGCCGCCTCTCGACGCCGCGAGGCCGCCTGCGCGAGCATAGCTGCTCCCGCGGCCACCATTTCACCCCGCTCCTGCCCTCCATCACCCATCGACGCCACAACAGCATCTACGCAAGCTCTAAAGCACTCGTGGACGGTCGACGACGCCAAGTCGCTCTACACGAAAAAGAGCAACCCTCACCTCATCGTGCACACTATCGATCAAGTTCGTTGCGTTCGTGTAATTCTTTTTCCCCTCTCTTATTCGCCCTCTAGACGCATGCGCTGATTTTCCGTTTAGGCTGCCATGAACTTACCGTATGCGGCGGAGAAAAATGGACAAACAGTGTTTTCTGTTGATTACATTTCGCCCGATTCATGAGCGCTCAGTGAGCGGCGCGATCCGCGATCGCCGTTTGCACATCCGTTTATCTCCTGCTCCCTCCCAAATGAGTGAACATTCAGCAGATCCTGGACGACGAAATGGCCAGCTTATGGATATTGAAATAAATAAAGTCATTGCAAGTATATTTTAAACAATACATGTTTTCAATCCTATGGGCTCTCGTATTGCTTGAACATATATTCTGGGCTGCAAAGCTTCAAACACCTGCATTATTGCATGACACATACGCTAACGCCGTGGTGTGTCAGAAAAACAGGGGAATCGGTAGAACGGCTGCAAATCACTGTTCACGGAGCCGTGGAATGCGTTAGCAGAATATTCACTGATATGACATCGGACCCTCGATGAGGCTTATATAACATCTTATGGCTTGTTTTTCGTAACGCCGTACGGCGTGAAATAGATGCGTGGCGTGAAATGCCGTGTTCCGCCACCTTGAAAGATATACCGTCGCTGTCGCCCGCCTAAGAGATTTCAGCACCACACAACGCACGAAGTGAGACAGATCAGAATACGCAGAGGGCGTTCTCCGCGCAGCTCTAGTGTCGTCGGATTGTAGATGCGGGTGCGGGTGATAGAGATGGCGTTGACAGAGATTATGGCCGTCGTGATGGGTTCCGGAGGGGCAAAAAAGGAGGTAGTGCGAGCCAGAATGCCCGGGCAGACGCCAGGGGACCGGCACACGGTGGAGACGGGCAGATGAGTAGGAAAATGCGAGCGTAGCTAGGTGCGCGCCAGCGACGTGCGCGAGTGCCAAGGGCCAGAGACGCAGATCATGCGTGCGCTCCGGTGGTCGGTGTGAGTCTCCGGTGGGCAGGCGGGGCAGAAAAAATACATTTCAATGCCATGTAGAATTTTACGTGAATGGCTGGCATCGACAAGGCATCTAACACAGCAGAGAGGATTGGTCAGCAAGTTGACTTTCAGCTTCACAGCCACCAACTGGCAGCCATGTTGAGTATTGGTCAGCAAGTCAACATGCTGACCAAGAATCGGCAAAGCCAAGAAATGATGGCATCACAAAGCGCAGCATGGCCCAAGGGCCGAGATCTGATGGCATCACACATCAATTCCCAGGAGTCATTATTTCGAACATGAGCATCTCGCGGGCTCCCCGGATTAAAACAAGGGGGTGCCGGTAACAAAATGCCGCACCGCCACCTGGTTAGTTAGTCCGGCCTTGGGCCGGCGAAAAAAATCTTCCGACCCCCCTATGATTTCACTCAAAATCAATGATTTTTGGTCAAATAGAGTGTCATATTGTCAATACAATTATCTAGAGTACAATAGCATGCTTGGAGTGTCTGTAAGAGACTGTTGTATACCTGCGTAGAGGGTTTGAGGTGTATTAGTAATCACCAATGACAAATCCGATATGAGGCTCCATTAGTACTACAAGTCGCACTGCGGAAGTTGAAGCTTTGAAGACCTACAGCCCTCCGCGGCATTGATCGCAGCCCCACCGCCGGATGTAGCTGAAGGCGGCTGTGTGAAGCGAAAATGGATCCCTGTGCAGAGGGCAGTGTATGCACTGAACGGTTGTCTCTGCGGAATTGTTGTCAATCCGAAATGTGAAGGCGCGCTCAAATCCAGGCAAGCAGGTTGTGAAACTCAATGGGTATGTCACTGCAGCTTATGTTCATTGTGTGTCTGCTTATAGTATTGCATGACAAGTATCATTTACATTGTGTAAACTTCGAGTCTGAACCAAAGAACTGGATGCATCAGCAATGCCTGATTTTGGGACCCACGCTATGGCACTGTGGGAAGCTATGCAGTGCTGTATAGCGCCCGTATAGTGTCTCATAGTGTCATAGCATGGGTCCCCATCTGCATAGCGCTGGGTAGCCCCTGTAGCATTCCCTGACATTGCTGATGTGTGCGAGACGTGCAAGGCATCTAGCAGAGGTCGAGGTGGCAAACACCTCAAACCGCACGCATAGATTACTGCATATATAGAAAATGATGTCATATTCCATTTTGGGAAGCGTGCCTGATGACAAATTGCTTACGTAGTTAGTTAGTCCCCCTCAGCCTGGCCGAAAAAATAATTCCGACCCTAGGTCGGAACTTTTGGGACCCGCACCCCCTTGGATTAAAAGAACTCACTTTTTTTTCAAAAAAGACTCGTAACAACGAAATGACATCATCAAACAGTCCCAATCCACCATAAAGTGCAAGAACTCGGCAACAGCATGGATGATAGATAACAACTTCATCGCCGACGGAGAAGCCATCACAGCAACAACCATATCATCTGCACTACTACTCATGGCCTCAAGCAAGAACATGAACACGAACAGCTGGATCAACGGAACAAGGGCCGCAGCCATATGCATCGAATACATCCACACTGAAAACATAATCGCCAACGTAACGAAAGACGCCAGCCATCAAATCCAAGAAGCGACAACGAAGGTGTCGACTGACGTCGCCGAACTCATCAAAACAGCGATACAGCACATGGAGCAAAGTGAAGAACTGCGGGGTAAAAACATGGAGGAGGAGATGCTAAGACGAAAAGAGGAGCAGGAACAAAGGCGTAAAGATGAGCAGGAGGCCAGAGAGAAATGGCTAACCCTCGCGAACAGCACAGGTAATAACCCGAATGCAGACGCCGAAAACCTCAAAAAGACACTCGCGGACACGGTCGCGACGTACGCAACCGCACTAAAATCCAGCAACAAAGCCCCCAGAACGCAAGCCGCGACGAGGTTGGAACTCGACATAGAAACGCGCGAAGCCAAACGCAGTAAGCAAATACTATTAGATGGYCTAACTGACATAGTAGGCAAAAGTGCATCGGCCACCGAAATACTCGACAAGGTCAACGACGCATGGAAGAAACTCGCAGACGCAGACGTCCACGAAGGAGAAGATTTTGAACTGTACGACAAACCGGAAGGCGTAAAATTCATCACCGCGCACACGCTACCGAATGGAGGCATTATAGTCGAAACAAACGAYCGTAGCGCAATCGAGCACCTCCGGATACCAAACGCACGACGTGATTTCCAACAAGCACTAGGCGTCGGGGTATTGCTCAAAGATAGATTATATACCGTACTAATCGAATTCCTACCAGCGACACTTCAACACAGCCTCGAAGGGATGGCAGACGCTATCGCAGAAGACAATGGAGTACGCAAGGGCGACGTCCATCAARTTCGGTGGATGCGCGACCCAGAACACAGCTGGCGCAAAGGACAACAAAAGGCGCATGCAATCATCACCACCAAATCAAGGGAGACYGCCAACCGAATAATCAAAGATGGGATAGCCATTGCAGGAAACCGCTACAGGGCGAGGAAGCTAGAAGACGACCCCAGAAGGTGCTACAAGTGCCAGACCATCGAACCCGGCCATCGAGCGGCCGACTGCCCCAATGACGAGGTATGCGCAAATTGTTACTCAAAAAAGCACGTAGCAGGAACGTGTGACCGAGACGCGCGA
This sequence comes from Hypholoma sublateritium FD-334 SS-4, assembly GCA_000827495.1. Classification (NCBI taxonomy): domain Eukaryota; kingdom Fungi; phylum Basidiomycota; class Agaricomycetes; order Agaricales; family Strophariaceae; genus Hypholoma; species Hypholoma sublateritium. The sequence goes on from KN817557.1 coordinate 318,594, forward strand.
CACTACGCATGTGCAAGCTGCATCGCCGCGAAGAAACCGTACAACCATGCATCGTGGAGCCGACAGTGCCCGATCTTCCTTGCGAAAAGGAGCAAACTGAGAGACAGGTTCCCAGAGAACCATTTCCGCTATTACCCTATCACTGACGTAGAGTGGACCTGGACAAGGAAAGCAGAAAGCATCGAAGAAGAAATGTACGCCGAACGATGGAACGGCAACTACGACCGAAACAGACATGAAGACACAAGAAACAGACACGAAGAAAACAAGAGACGCRACAACGGCTACACAGAGCGACCACCACGAGGAGACTACTACCGCCCGCAACACAACCAACCGCCACAGCAAGCAACTCAACCCCGCCAGAACACAACCCAACCCAACAACCGCCCCAACACCCAAACCAGCACCACAACGCAGAAGACGARCAGCCAACAACTCGTCCTGCCAAGAATCCCATCACCAACGCGCAGTCGACGCRGAAGAAGCACATCAAGGAGGCCGCCAGTCAGCGGACGCAATGCACCAAATGCCAGATCAGCAAGCCGACAGCAAACTCTCAAAGACGCATGGAGACTTGAGTACACGACGGACCAAAACAACAACACAGGATGGGAATGAATCAATCACAACCGAAACAACACCTAACGATATGGCAGCAAAACACAAGAAAATCGAAAGACAACCAACTCATCACCGTGCACTCCGCCAATGGGCATGCCGACATCATATGCATTCAAGAACCCTACTTCGACAAYGACGGATACACACGYGCAACGCCAGGATGGACRGCAATATATCCCACCCCACACCGACGCAACAACGATAGACTCACAAGGTCAGTAATATTAGTAGACTCTAAATTATCAACTAGCTCGTGGATCCAAATCGAGGTYGATTCGCGAGACATCACCGCCATCAACATAYGCACCAACTCTGAAAGCATCGACATATACAACATTTACAACGACTGTGAGAACAACAACACCACCGATGCACTATACGCCCACCTCAACACACGCCGCACGGACGAGATACCAACTGACGCGGAAGGCAACGAACTAGAGGAAATAAGCATATGGATGGGCGACTTCAACAGGCACCACCCAATGTGGGAAAGTGACGCCAATGACCGACTGTTCAGCGCCCGCAACGTTGAAGAAGCCGGACACCTCATCGAACTGTTAGGTGAACACGACATGGACATGGCCCTACCCAGAGGAACACCAACCATACGCAACAGCGCCGGCAACCTAACAAGACCCGACAATGTATTCATCAACGCAGCAAAAATCGACGCCATCATCACATGCGCAACACAAGAAGAAGACAAACCACCCAAAGCAGACCACTACCCAATCATCACCACAATAAGTGTACAACAGCCGCAAGCCGCCACTCAAAAAGCGAAACGGAACTGGAGAGCCACCGACTGGGAAGAATTTGGAGTACGACTAACGGAACATTTACAGATCATCCCTGCGCCGAAAAAACTRCGCAACACCGCYGAACTCGACAAAGCACTAGACGATCTCGAAGGCGCCATCCAGCAGGCAGCTGACCTATGCRTACCAACGAAGAAAACATCGATATACTCAAAACGATGGTGGACAAAAGAAGTAGAACAGGCGAGACGAGCAGCGAGACGAGCAGCAAAAGCAGCCCAACGATTCCGCGATCAGCCCCAACACAGACTGCACGAGGAAAAGCGTAAGCTACGAAACACCTTTAATGACCTGTTAAACAGCACGAAACGATCCCACTGGGAAGACTACATCGAGAACCTCGACAGCAAAACCGTGTGGACAGCCCACAAATTCACAAAGGCACCAGCTACCGATGGCGGGCGAACACGTATACCTGCACTCAAGAAGCGAAACGCTGACGGCAACATCACCGAAGCTCAAGATAACAGCGAAAAGAGCCGCATACTACACAAAATGTTCTTCTATGATCAGCCAACCGATACGGGCATCGACGAGAACTTCCAATACCAAGAACCCGCCTTCCAATTCCGATACATCAGCGACAACCAGATCAAGCGGGTAGCCAAGCAGCTAAACCCGTACAAAGCACCAGGGCTAAACGACATATCTAACGCCGTACTAACACACTGCAGTGAGCAGCTCGCACCATACCTRGGACCCATATATAGGGCAACATTCTCGCTGGAGCACTACCCYGACAAGTGGAAGAGATACGAAACAGTCGTACTGCGTAAACCAGGTAAACCAGATTACAAGGAGCCCAGCGCATACCGACCAATAGCACTACTCGACGTCATTGCCAAACTGCTATCAGCATGCGTCAAAGAAACCCTCG
>KN817558.1:0-98543 GCA_000827495.1 Hypholoma sublateritium FD-334 SS-4
AATCAATTATACCACATATGATTTGCGACGAGCATACGATACCATCAACCCTCGTACGCACCCCTTTGTTATTGTGGCATCACCTGAAACCGCACCCGGCTCTCATCCCTTCTGGTATGCCGCTGTCATTGGCGTATTTCACRCAAATGTGCAGCACRTTGGTAAAGACTCTCGTGACTACCGTGTCCAVCGAATGGAGTTCCTTTGGGTTCGATGGTTGGGTGTCGTTCCGGACCACTCATTTGGGCGACAACAAGCACGCTTGCCAAAGATCGGGTTTATTCCCGACTCTGATGAATTCGCGTTTGGATTTCTGGACCCCTCATTTGTTCTACGAAGCTGCCATCTTCTTCCCGCATTTGAAGACGGCAGAACAACTGAGCTGCTCGCCACTAACCATATCACAGAAGCAAGACCGTCTGGTGAACAGGATGACTGGACGAATTATTATGTGGGAATGTAAGTTGTTTCTTGATACCTCTTGGTATCTTTTGTGTTTAMCTTAGATTGCTAGATTTGTCGACCGCGATATGTTCATGCGCTTTTTGGGATACGGCATTGGCCATAAAGATCAAACCAAGYRTATTGCTCCTTCCGATGAAGCAGGCGATCAAGACGACCTAGAAGAGGATGACTTGGACCTGCAGAATATGGCGCGCATCGCACGCGACCAGGTTGTGCAGCCTGTATTGGGTGGTGTCAACGGAGATGCCATCAATGGTACTCAAGACGGTGATGACGACTTAGATGAAGGCTCAGATACCGAGCTCGACGATGAAKATGATTTGGATGGGCATTTCTGAATTTGTTTCAATATATCGGGCCATTTTTTGTTTACAATTCAATGGGGAATAAGAAACAGCAGGAGATGACTCGATTACAACAGGCACCATCGAGAGTTCGAGAACAACAGGTCCCTGAACGTGTCGGAGAGTACCGTGATGAAGCAGGACCTAGCAGGACTCGAAGTTCTTCCACCTGGTGCAAGAAATTTAAATCCGGGGGGGCAAACATGAAGAACCGTAATGCCACAATAAAGCAGCGGGTACCAGCGGCGCACGGCAGTCGATGGTTTGATATATGCTATCGAGCTAACATGCAACACCTGTATGTATCTGAAACGCGACCAGATTGTATAAATAGGTCTCCAGTAYGAGTCATTTCAASTCAAAATTGTACCAAGCCAAGCCATAACTTGGACCGTATAAATACTGCATCGATTGCGTCCGTCCAAGCATCTTCCAATGTCTTCTCAGTCCTCCCAGCCCGCACACACCTCGCTCGAGGGAGACGAAGAGGAGCAGCACTCTCAGGCCCAAGTCGATCCAGGAGCAGAGATTGCGCGACTTAAACGTCGCCTTGCTGCGTCCCAAGACGAAGTCAAAGAGCTTACCCAAGGGAAAGTCAAAAAGCCTCCGTACGCCRACCTCTTTTCTCAGTCGGCCTATCATGCTAACTATCCGTAGGACGACCGTCACGATGGGACGTGCCATTCGACGCCTGGTGTCTCTATACGAGTCCCTCGATGACCTCCTTCAGGCTGCTGATGATCACAACAGCAACGAGAACGACGAYGACGAAGCAGAATTATTGACTGAAGAGGCTCAAGAGAAAGAACAAGAGTACGCGACTATCTATCTGTTTCGTCGAGCCTTCTCTCAAATATATCCAGGTCTGAAAGCCGATTTGCAGCATTCAAGATTCTTATACAGGTGCTTCCATCAGTTGGAAAGGCAATAGAAGATCCCGCTACCGACATGGATATGTATTTAAYGCAGGTATGTCGTGATTCTRCTTTCTTCTCTATCTGTTCTTATATTTTCATTGATTCTCTTCAGTTGCAGAAGGGCGCGAACGATGCTCGGAGCGACGATGTTCGTAGGATCAAGGAAGAAATCGCATTGTGGCTCAATCTAGCGCATGCTCCCAACCCTCCTCTGAACACGAAGAGCAGAAGTGATCGCGGGCTGCATAATGATATAACAGGCCGCCTTCTCTGTCCAATTGAATATGACTGGGACGATGAATTGTAAGTTTCATTCTGTCTATCATTCCCGGCGCAATTAATTGTTTATAGGGTCCGTAATGGAATCCGCGCGGGTACTATCAACATATCTGAAGACTATTTCCTTCGATGCTTTTACCCTTATGGAATAGGAGACCCTGACAACGTCGAGAAAGGGTTTCTCCGAAGTGGCTTACTTGTCAAAGTTGGTTGTTTTTTGCGTCCATGCTCTTCACTGTTTTATTTATTGTATGTGCTACTTTCAGACATATTCTAATATTTTTATATCACCTTCGTCATCCGACTCTTTCAGTGATGAGGATGAAAATGGTGCAGCAAGGAAAAAGCAATGCTCCACAAATTCACAGAAGAAGGCAACCAAGTGCAACGTTGCAAACATTCTCGGCATGGACGGGCGAGTTACGCCACGTTCGATTGCTTATGCCGCTGTTCTAGTATGTTATCTAATGAGTCTTCTCTATATTARATCTTCTGATGACTGCCGCCCATAGCTGGCCTTTAATCTGACTGATGCTAGCTATTGGATGGAGGTCTACAATYGGTTTAATTTTCGCGCGTTGTATGCATTGGTTGTCGATTTTTTTGAGGTCCCATCTGGACAGGCAGCAACAAGGCGCTCGCAGAATTTACTCAAATGGTGGAGCACGTATGTAATCTCACCCAAATTTGCCTCATATATTGGATTTGACTGATATTTTCAACAGACAGATTTTTCCTCACCATAATGGTGCATCCACCAACAGCCGCAAGTCTCGGAACAAGCTTTTAGCTCAAAGGGCTGCTCGTGAAGAAAGTGTACCTCTTTAATAAACCTATCTTCTAGTATTCCACCTTTCGTACSGTCCACATATCGATTACATAATTACATATTTTGATGATCTTTGAAAACTTACCGTGCTGAACCCTGCTGAACGCAWTAATTTTCATCAAATGTCAATACAGCCTGAAACTGTCATGCAAASTGTAGGCTGTACATGGACTGTCAAGTGACCGCGATTATTTGGACCTGTTATGGAAGGGTATAAGCGCCCAGCTGGCTGACATTGAGCGAGCGTGTGCGCAAGAAAGTGCATAAACTACAATTTGGCGGTAGCATTGCCTCAAGTGATTCTACAGCCCGTTATTGAAGGTGTAAGTGCCCAGCAGACTGACAATAACCGGCTGTGTATTTATAACTTAACTGTAGGCTGTTCTTCGAATGCTACTATTATTCGATTATTATTTTTTTGTTATAAGCGCTGAGAAGGTGTACATTGAGCGACCGTGTCGAAAATAATGTGTAAGATGTACAATTTAACCGTATCCCTTCTTTGCACAATACTATAGTTCAAATGTATTATTCGATTTATAAGCGTCCAGCATGCTGATACGGAGCGACAGGGTTGATGTAAACGTGTCAGAGGTATAACTTGACTGTAGTGTTTCCCTAGATTATCCTCTTACTTGTTTCTTTCATTTTAGMAATGAGCACCTGGCAATCTGAAGTTAAGCGACTGTATTTGAAATGACGTACAAGAGCTACAAGCTARCCGTAGTCTTGTTTCAAATGATTATACTCTCCCGGAGTGTCGCGCAAGTTGTAAGCGCCCAGCAAGCTGACGTTGGGCCACCATATCAAAAACAACGCATAGGAGTTACAATTTGACTGGTGTCAACCCTCAAATCATGCTTATGTTTGAATCTTTCATATTCATCATAAGTACGCAGAAATCCGACGCCGAGGGACCGTGTTCGAAATGACGTGCGGTAGTAGTACAATTCGACCGTAATGTTTCTTCCAAAGGTAATACCATCTGAGATTGTCGCGCAAATTATAAGCGGCTGCCTGGGCTGACGTTGAGCAACCATGTTGAGAACGACTCATAAGAAACTGCGATTTCATTATAGCTTTTCTTCAAAAGTATCCCGGTACAACGGAAGGGTAGCAACATTACGACAATTACGGAAATTGGGATGGCGCTACAATCCCCTTATATCCGTTGTTGTAAGGATATTTTCATATGATTCCTATGATAGAAAATTCCATGTATTTCGGAGACTTTATAAGGCATTATTGGTGATTATCCATTTTTCCATTTTACACTGATGAGGGAGGCGAGTCAAGTCGGATGAGCACTACATCTGTCGGAGTTTCGGCAGATCGGCCGACAGGTATGGAGGGTGTGAATCTGATAAGATAAATTGGTATTATCTAGTGACGTCATTTGCTATGTGCTCTCTTCGCCAAGAAAATTTGGTATCGTTCCTCTTGTGCTCACTCCACTCAGCGAAATGCCCTTCGGATATCAGTGAGTGTTTTAATTGGACTTCCGTTCGAGGTCTGACGATTTTCTTAGCCTTCAAGGACCACGAATAGCTCGTGCGTTGCCAGGCAATTTGTCTTCCCATCTGGCGCTTTTACACAGAATTAGATCAACGTAAACGTCGTGCTGTTATTCCTGGGTGTGTTAAATCTTTTGCGAACGACTTCCTAGGCTCACCCAATCGCAACGTTCTTCACGTCAGATTTCTATATGTCACCTTCTACGGTCTGAAGCCAAAGTTCTCTGTCCAGCTTGGAAGACACGTCCATGTCAATTAATGGATATATCAACAGAAAGTACGGTCATTTCGACATTAATTCTGTCGTATTTATTCTCTTGTAAATTTTATTAGGAGTTTCTGGAACCTCTACAAGTAGTACGCACACTCTGAATATTGTGCTCGAAGTGCGCTCGGCGGAGAATTTCATGGCCATTTGTTTCCCTAAAGTTATCACTTGATTATCATTGTCATTGGGGCCAGGTTGACCGTTGCAGTGTGGATATATTTTCACGCAGGCCGAACATTTACACGCCCCGATTTATTCATTATTCCTGGTTGACATTGAACGTATGAACTGTCAACGCAGCTACTATCCCCATCGTTTGCAGTACACTCAGTTACTTCCTTTTGGTAAATGCTGTCGGGTTCGGCGGCAATAATATCCTTCCGGAGTCACGACATAGCCACTTCACAACACCCCGGGCCAAGCTTTCTTTCTTTCTGACTCTGCAAAACCTCACTTAAGCCAAACTGCAACGAAGACACGGAGACTTTATCGGACTTGGTAAATCGGAATGCGGGCGTTACAAGATTAAATTCCCACGCCGCCTCGCAGTGACAACAATTTGACAACTTCTGACAACTCAACGCATCTGCCATCACTGCTCTATATGTGGCCCTCTGACGCTCCAGCCTATCGATTGCTTGCCCGAAATTGTTCACTTCATAACTCTTGACACTAGACTTCATGGGAGGGTTGGCCATGTATAACCTACTTTGATAAACCGCGACGTCATGAACGTTTGAACCTTCATAGGACTTCCTGAGTGGTCTAACACCGAGATGTCACTAAAAAAAGGGAGCTCAGGATATAAAGTCAGTAACAATTACCATAATATTCATTGATGAATATTCACTGCGATTGTTTTGAAAGCGTTATAGCATTGTTTTAACTCTCAGAGCTCTAGGCAACCTGTCTCACCTTGCGTAGTTCCGAATCCGTATTCTCGCTGCCGCGGGCCTCCCATTACAAGCATGAGCGAAGCCCACTAAACAGGTTGAACGACATGCTATCCAACATCCTTCTTGATCCAGTGGCTCTGCAGAATCATATCTCTGATACATTGCTCGAAAGAAATGTAACAAGTGATATCGAAGCGCATCAGATGTATCTGGTCGCTCATCAACTACCGACTACAAACAGGAAGGTTAGCTCGCATTCACGTTCTGAATGTAGACAAACCATACCGCTCACAATCATGCGGCTCAGTTCGAAACTTGGACTCTAGGAATCAGCATCATGGCTTGCACCTCATTTCCATGATGCGGGGGGGTTGAATGAGTTCATATCCGACTCTTACGATGTAAGTGTGTATTTAATCATTGACGTATGCGCTCACCGGAATCCAGGTTTACGGATATGAACGTCAGGTGAACTTAACCGGAATGGCTAGCCCGTCAAAATAGAATGTATGAGAACGACATAACCTTACGCATCGTGGCTCACGACGTTGCATCTTCACGATATGTCTCACCATTTAGCCTCAAGCGGCTAATCCTCGCGAACCTACTGGAAAATCTTCGGTTGGCTCACACAATCTGAATTGATTAATTCGCATAGATCCATCAACAGGTTCACAGCTTACCTTCAAACAGGCAACCACTTCTCGAAAGAACCCTCACACAAATTACGCCGACGGACATAACGACGTAACCAGACTGAAGATTTGTCTATTCTGATCAAAAGCGGTAAAAGCATCTTGGGAGGCATCAAATCATCGCTTGCTTTGAAGAAAAGGAGTGCCGGCGTGGTAAATGAAATATACATATCCTCTTATGCTTGAATGTATGTGATTTCTTTCAATGCTCGGCCATATGTGGATCTGAAAATTGCCACGGAGGTCAAACGTAGATGTTCAGCAGCGACACGAAAAGCAATGAAGTCGCTCTGGTCAAGGTTTACCTCTAGAAGTCCTCTCCTCTCTGGGTCGGACTTCTTCAACCATACTATGCGTCTCGGACTCGTGTTTGCGGTCGAAAGATCGAGTGATGCCGACGATAAGGTACGTATAATAGTATGCTGCTGCAGGAACCGACAACTTGCTCCACGTGATTGGTTCTCTGATGAAACGGAAAAGACAAATTACCTGCGAACCATCGATATGACCAATGACCGGACTCCAGTCCATTATTTATTTAACTTTCTCACCCGCTCGGTTTACGACACCACCATGTTTCCTTTCAACAACCTCCCCGTCGAACTTCAGCGCGAAATTTTCGTTGTGGCAGCGCGCTCGGAGCGAGGCAGCGCCCTTCGTCTTGTCCTTGTGGCGCGGCGAATACGGCTATGGTAAGGCGTCTCGGTCCATTTACTCTGCGACAGCTTCTCAAAAAAATTGATACCGCCGTCAGGGTCCAGTCCTACATCTATGATATGGTGACACTGGGCTCATCTGACACCAAATTATTTTTACGGACCATGGATACCGTGCCACCGGGATTTCTTGCCAACTACGTCAAGCGGCTCTGTCTATCTGTGTCCGTCGGCGCCTCTGATGCTGAACGCATTCTAGGTGTCTGCACTGGCGTGGTCGATCTCGCGTTCTGGGTGGACTATCTGCGTGTGTTCCCGAAGCGGCCATTTGCACCGTTCATCTCCCCACTACCGCTCCACAGGCTGTCCATTGAACTCAACCACTTTACGTCCCTCTTTTCCGACTCGAATTCTCAGCCTACGTGGACCGACACGCTCACCCATCTCGACATCGTCCTCTGGGAGGCCCAAACGTCGCACACCATTCCCTATCTCGATCGATTGGTTGCTCTTACGCACCTGGCTCTCAGACCTCTCCACAATATCAAAAATTTTGATTTATCCACCACGCTTTCGTGTTGCAAACGGCTCCAGGTATTGATCATATACGACGAGCCCGACACTGATGAAGGCATCTCGAGCGAAGATCCCAGGGTGGTGTACATGTCCTATCCTTTCAAAATTATTCCGGAGTGGGAAGCGCAGGCCAGGAATGAAGATGACTGTAGCTGGTCAAGGGCGGACGAACTAGTACGGAAGAATGGCGCCGAAAGAGAGCCGCAAGGTTTGTCTGTTTATCACATTCGCGAAATATGATGGGCAATTAATACCTACGAGGTTCACAGGATCAACTACATAACATCAATTTGTAATCATGACCGCGGGTCATTTTCATTAACGATGAGGGCAGAAAGGTACGATAAATGCTCGACTCGTAAGTAGTTGTGGATCATCGAATTGACAACTGTCCAGCAGCGGCGAAGTCAGCGGCTGCGGACCGGATCTCCGCTGCAGTTTGGGCGAATGTGTTACTTTGCCCGGGATGCTACGTAAAACACCTCCAGCACCTGGAGCAAAAAATGACATTACAGCGGTTCCATATCCACGGTTCCGAACATCGGCATTTTACTAGAGAATATTCACCTAGATTTTTCCAAACCTTCTCATCTTTCCTGAATAGAGTCACACCTTTATATTCAAGAGGCGGTGGCAGGACATCATAAACAACACCGTCCGGACAGTACGGCGCAATACCCTTCTTCCGAGCCTGAGAATGAATCGTTCGCTGTTACTACCACGTGTGAGTAGAGCATAGATATTTTGTACACTACAGTCGAAACCCTCATAACCCATACCTCTGATAACCCATAACCCCTTATAACCCATAGAAAAATCGATCCACCAAGTCGGTGGGCGGGGATTTGCAACCCATAACCCATAAGTCCGCAATAACCCATACCCCATACCCCCCGGAAGGAAAAACCCATAGGTTTTAGACACTAAATTTAGGCTTAAATAGTAGATACTGGCTRATTTTTGWTACAACGGTTGCTATTCACGCTGATGCAACATATTCGCCCTATGATTCCGCTACAAATGGACTAAACTGCGCCTTGACACGACCGTGTAGAAACAAATTTGTCATATTTTGCCTTAATTCTACACCACCAGAGGCAAAGTTCAACTCCGCCTTGACATCGTCGGCAGTGAACCCAATGCAAATGTGCTGAAGACTGTCTTGGAAAAAGGCGGATAATACATTGATGACTCAGTATATAACCCAGCCAATGTATTGTAGGCTTATGTAGCAGAGTAATCTTCTTCTATGGTGTTTGACATCCATAGCTGATAATATTTCGCATAATGTTTTTCTCACTTTTTGAAATCTATTTTTAACCTACCTCTCCTAACCCATAACCCCTCATAACCCATAGCTCGGGCCATCCACGGAAAGGTATGGGTTATGAGGGTTTCGACTGTACGAAATGTTTCCTGATTTGACGTTGTTACTGGACACAGGATGGACATTATCCATAAGTTAGCCGCAAGGCGAGATTAATCTCCGCAGAGCTCGCGGAGTGCCATCGGCCTCGGATTCGCACACGATTCTCGGCATTAGAATTCTCAAGGGGTCCGCTGCATTAATCTAGAAACATCCTGAGTAGGGCCATCGTGTGAGATGGAGCTATGGGAAGATATGCGGCGCTGATGTTAATTTCACAGACCCAGTCGGAGAAACACACAACTACTCCAGGCGTTTTTAACTCGTAGCGTGCAGTTGTGTTCTATGGTTGGGTTACATCCATCGATCTATTTCGACCGTCTGCGAGGACATGGAATAAATAGCTCCTTTAACAAGTAGCGAGGGGATACTGCTGCGCTCCCGAAATGTGGATATATAAATCGACGATATATAGGTATTACAAGCCTGCGTTCGGCAAACCTGCAGGTAAGAATAATTGGGCGGTCATGAAGGTATATATATCTTCTTCCTTCTTAAAATGGCTGTATATCGGGTTTCCCATCCTTCCTCCGCTGGCCTAGCATCAGCTAACCAGGTGATACGTTTGATCAAGTACTCTACATTGCGGCCATTGTAGTAATTGTGGCCACCCTTGGGAAACAGCCACTGCGTGGCTTCACTATTGGTTGCCGCCCGAACGTGAAATAATGTGTGCTCGCATTCTGTAGCGGGCACTTTGTACATTTTCCCATCAACGGCGTAGATAGGCTGCTGGGAGCAATGCCGATAGCCAAGGCGTGCCGGTGGGAGTGCAGGTACACCTGTAAACGGGGTTATTTTTGAAAATGACGCAAAGGATTCAAATTCGTCTTTTGACTCGACGTACCATCATTGTATGCTTTAATTGAATATTCTTTAAGCATTTCAGCGCCGCGTCTTTCCCGAAATAACGCGACAAGTGAGCGGTAGTATTTGACAAATTTAGCGTCGCCCACTCTAGGACACCCAAAGACTGTGATCTGCACGTGCGCTGGGAGAAGTTCGTTCTCATGGGCGAGTAGTTCTGTGAGGAGCAGGCACGCAACGCTGCCGCCCATGCTGTGTCCGGTAAGAACTAGCTCGCGAGGAGAGTGCTCGGCTATCCCTCTTCGAATTCCAGCGAGCACCGGAGATTGGATACCCCGAAACAATGCCCAGAATCCACTGTGGACTGAGCCCTGCCCCGAAGGATGGCGCGTTTTCAGGGCCCTTAAATCCAGTAATATGTGTTTCACCGACGTTGTCCCCGATATCGCTACGATGAGCTGGGCCGTGGACGGCCGATAGATAATATGCACCGGAAGGTCTGCGCAGCTGCCATGCACAGAGTCCACGAGGATCACATCACGAAGAGCACGGAAATCGTCCAGAGGGAATCCAGGCTGAGAAAGAGTGGCGAAGTTCTTCAAGAGGAACTCGACGGGAACGGCGCTGTAGGTAAGCTCCGCGAATTGACCTGCAAGGAGGATATAGTTCAGGATTACACGCACACGCGAAGTAAGAGTGAAATCAGGGACATACCTAGCTCTGCGAGCCCTTCATACATGTTCTCAGGGAGGCTCTCTCGTTCCGTGAGTATGTATGGAGAATACGTAGCTGCAATCTTGCATATCCATCTAAAGTTGACGAGTTTCTCCGAGGCATACAGTCGACGTTGTTCCTTGGTCAAAACCAGCTTCCTGGCTGAAAACATGGTTGACATATGGATATATATGTCAATATTCTGTTTATTTTCTCCGCTGTCAATTGCAAGTCAGTCGAACGGTTGGCCCATCGTCGTCTAGCTTGACACGCACCTCCTACTTACGCGTCAAATTCCGGGAATATAAGATGCCTTCCTCACCAAAATATGCACCTTGGACCAACCTTGGACCGTGGTGGTGCAGAAGCAGTAGCGTTGTGATCACGTTGTACATCGGAATCAAATGACGATTTGGGCGAAGTTGCCAAGTTCTTTAGCAGAGTCGAGACTCAACTGACCTTGATGATCTCTTCTGTCATACGCCGATAACCATCCATTCAGTGGCCAGCAGCGACAGAAACGAATTGAAACGATATCAAGCATGTCTCACACTAAAAGGCTCTCACAATCTCTTACCGCCAGCTGGAGCTTTGGGCAGTTTGTTTACCCCACAACAGAGGAATCGCAGAGTTGGTTGGAGTCCTGGAAGGTAGTATTTGCGCGGGGTAAGCATTTCAATCTGCCAAAGCGAACGTTATTCGACAATCCTGCAGATTTGATTGACTCCCGCGTCGTGGCGATTGACGCTGACGCGAGTGTGGAAGATGCATGTGAGGTATGCCGTCATATCTGCTCTAAGAAGGTACTTTTCGAACTTACATATGTCTGTTCTGCGTCGGAAGCTTCTGCTCACGGAAGATATCCCATGCCTGGCTGTTAGAGCCAGACCCCTTGAAGCCAGAGCTGGGAATCCTTATCACGGTCTATTTGACGTATGTTTGCATGAAACTATCTCGCGAACTTTACTAATTTTTCCCAGTATGCGGATGTGAATGCTTTCTTGACATTAGCTGCAACGAGACATACCTTCCTGCCGGACGATTCTCGTGGTAATCAGCGCCTCAATGACATCGTGACGGCAGCAAAGGCTGGTCGCGTACCGGTCCACCTTGTTAGCAGTACGTTCTTGACCCTCCGTTTTTCTCATGCTGGAGGGTTTTACCGTCATTCTTATTCTTCCGCGTAGATTTATCTGACAAGAACCCCATCGAAATTCTACCCCATAACGCAACAGCGATATCTTTACTAGAGGTCTTCGCACGCGGTGCTCATCGAGGTGAGCATTGATATCGCATGTGAAATGGACAGCGGTGCTCCTTGCTGACCATTCTCAGCCATCATACAGTCTTCTGTGAATGCAGAAGAGTTTGTTGGAATGGTCTCTGATCGCCGACTTTTATCCTGGTTTGACGGTTATTCTCGTGAAACTCCATCGTTCAAGGGATTTCTGTCAACTCCGATTCATTCGTTGTGGCTTCCCTCTGTCAGCTTGAATGCTGCTGTCATCGCCGCCGAATCTTCGGCGTCAATCCTAGATGCCATGAAACTGATGAGTGAGGGCGGGGTTAGTAGCATTGCCGTCGTAGAAGAGAACCATGGGACATTGTTGAGCGCTGTTAGTGTAACAGACATAGGAAAGGTAAGTCTCACTTGAACTCCTTGGCTTCAGAGTTGCCAGTCTGACCACGAACCCAGTTTGTTGCGCCTTCGCAAAGCAATCAGATTCTAACGACACCCCTTCACTATTTTATCGCGCGAATCAAGGTATTAGACTTCTGACGTTACATTTTTGGTCCGACTAATTCAAGCACAGGAATCTGATGGCTCCACAGATGGTGCCGACAAATACCCAGGTTTGTTTTAGTGACCTCATCCCTCACGCTTCTCACTTTTGATGTAGTGTACTCGGTATTGCCATCGAGCTTATTATCGTACACCATTGAGAAGTTGCTTGCCAGTGAGTACACTCCAGATTGTTGTTGCCTACAAACTGATATGATATATTTTGAGCCAATGCTCACCGGGTATTTGTGACCAAAGAATCGGGGGCTGCCTCACCGACTATGTCCCCAACGCTCAAACCTAACTTGACGGGCATCGTGTCCATTGTCGACAGTACGTCTCATTTCTTTCTCTCTCTTCGTTGTCACACGTTGATAGTCTTTCCCCGTAGTCCTTTCCCTATTTGCTCGCATAGCCAACGTACAGAATGTTGATCCTGCACAGATGCAACGACATCGACGTGCATCTTCTGCGTCATCTCAGCTATCCGACCGCGACTCTTTCCTCCGGTCTCGATCTAACAGTAGAACCAGTGTCCAGCGCAGCCCCATTGCCATCTCGTCAAGTCCGTCTGGATTTTCGGTTTTGGACAGTGTAAGAGGGTCCCCCTCGGTGCCTACCGTGATCGAGCCGCTGTCTTTGAACCGGACCGCCAGCAGGAAGAGTATAAGTCTCAAAAAAGACTCTCTTAGCTAATTTACGTTCACTCCCTGGTTCTCTCATTCGTAAGCTGCAAACATAACTCGCTCACACATGTCAATGTAAATTATAGGGTCTTTGACGCTATGTATCTCGACTACAGAGACATTGATGCACAAGAATTAAACCCTTACCCTTTCGTATTTATACGTACTTTTAATATGTATCATTACTGGATGACTTTCCTTTCCTTGACGATTTACTTAGAAAGGTTAGGTGTGAGAATTGTGAGAAACTTGCACCAGGAGCAAAAAGAACCATATCATATTTCCGCTGGTTGTTGGTGAGCCCTATTCAATATGGCGGCAGACTGGCAGGCGTCGTGCACTCGTGCAAGCGCCCTTCGCGCACTGCGCAGCGTCGTCTATTTTTATACAGCTCCGACGGACCGACCCGAATCTCGGGGAGCATGTTTTAAAGTTCGCCAGCCTGATTCGTTCGGCATGTGCCGAGAAGTCTCCGTTACCATGGACTCGGATTCATTGGCCAGTTGCCAAGTGCCACCCAAGTGCCACAAGTACTGCCTACAGGTCTCAAGATGTGTACAGGTAGTAACATTTGGCCTCATTTGACTCGTATACAGCTAGCATAAATAATAAAGGTGCACTTTCACCATTATAAGCAGATATATTCAACTTTTGACAAAGGCACTATCTAATTGCTTCTTCCTACCGGGCTTTGCCAGTGCCAGGACAATTGAAGGCGGTTGATTCAACCTACTCGGAGCTCGCAATCCTGTGGGTAGGAGCTGTAGGTAGTGAGATTTCACAATAACTTGATCGTTATGACAATTGGTGGACATAATTCCTGCTCAGCAGTTCTTCTCAGTGTGGCTTTTGTGAGCCATTTATACACGCAGCTGTGTCGGGTTACATTTATTTGGGAGTAAGTAGCAAGTATGTAGGAAAAATCCTTCTACTGAGAAAAAAAAGATGGTTTTGATTCATAGTCGGAGTTGATTCATGATTGCCAGTGTTGAGTGTCGTTCTTCGAATATTGTAGAACATTGTCCACAAGATATTATTCGCCTAGCATAAAAACCCCTATTGTTGCCATATGTACAGATTAGTGGTACACATAGTTACCATTGACCCGGATCATGTGGCTGCACTCTCCCTTCTATTGGAAAATCAGATCCAATCTCGCGACATGAGGCCAATGCGCCTCGTATAAAAGCAGCAGCGACACGATACCGCCCCTCATTCTTCTTTGTCTCCCCAGCCATTTGTCTTGCCCAGGACCGGTTCCTCTTCTCCTCCTCCTTCTTCTTCCTTACACCCAGTGTGCTCTTTGTTTAACTTCCCGTCTCTCACTTCGCCACTCTCTTTAACACCCCCCCGTCACCCGTGTCTGTTAAAATGTTCTCCAAGGTTTTCACATCGGCTGCTCTCGTCCTCGCGCTCGTGTTCCAAGTGAGCGCGCACGCTGCCGTCGCCCCCGCTCTCGGTGTAGCTGGTGGCAAGCCTGTACGCGCAAATGTACAGCGCCCCAGCACCGCCAAGCCCTGTGGAACTGTTAACATTGCGAGCACGATCAATAGCGCCACCACCGTCGCCGCAAACGCCGCTGGCGTGTTCGCCGTGACCGGCACCAACTTCAATGCGTGTGTACCTTGAAGAACAATATATCCGTGCTGGTGCTCATGACTTCCCCAGTGGTGCCGATGGATCTCGCTCATTTACGGCCAAGGTTGATGCCACAGGCAAGGGCACCAAATTCGTTGCCGCTAAGATCACCACCAACGGCTTGGCCGTAAGTCTTTTTTTGATATCGTGCCCTGCATTTTGACCAATCAATTGCCTTCAGGCCCCCACCAACGTCGGCTCGCAGGCCTTGTCCGTAACGCTGCCCGCCGGCACGAAGTGCACCGGTGGCACGACCGGCAACAAATGCCTCGTCGTCAGTGCTATTTTTATTGTTATCTCAAAGACAATTAAGTTTAAATATAATCCTTTGCCAGTCTTTCACTAGCACTTCAGGCTTTGGAAACTGTGTTGTCGTCACCCAGGCTAAGGCTGCCAAGCGCGAGTATCTGCGCACTGTACGTCCAGTCTCTTTTGTTCCGCTCAACAATTACTGAGTTATCATGCAGGGTACTCTCGCCGCCCGCGCCCTCCTCGCCGAGCTCGCGGAACTCGAAGCCCGCGCCGAAGAGAGTATCGAAGTTGTCAAGAGAGGTGTCTCCAGCTGGTTCGCTTAAGCGAAAGACGTCTTCCAGACAAAAGTTATACATTCAATTTTTTGTAGCATACACCTGTGGTGTTTTCCCCTTTCACCTTCATTTCCCCGAACCGTTTATAGTTCTTTTCCCTGGGTTACATATCGCCGCTTGTGTATTATTTTCACTTAGCACCGCATCGATTGTCAGGAATACATTTTGGCTGGGTTTACTCATTCTGCGCGATTGAGAAGTCTGAACAATTGAGCTCAATCGAGGTTAGTGTGAACACTGGGTTGAGACGCAACAATTTCCATGAGGACAGTGGGTCAAAGGTCGACCAGGTCGCATTAGCGCGCTAGACACATGATCCCCCCTCGCACATTGTGGAACAGCGAATGGTCAGCTGCAGATGACTACGAGCTGCCAAGGCGCGTGCGTCATCCGCGGACCATCCGGTGTAGTAAGACGACGGGCGCCTATTCTCAAAACCATCCTAGCGAAGCCCAAATTTATGGTATAATTTATAAAATATTCCTCTGGAGTTCTCTATATCATAACTCAGAGAATAATCCCGAAGCGTAGTATTGCAAGCCCAAATCTCTTTCATGCTCCCCGTAACTACATATGTCAGAGAAGGGAACTAAACGGAAAGAATTATTCTAAATATAGCTTTGTGTAAATCGGAGGGATAATTTAAGTACCCGCGACGATTCAGTGGCTCATTCGTGACTTTGCGTGCACATTCTGGACCTATCCCACTCTAGTCCATCATGGAATGGAACGAAAGCGCATGCTTGTTGCTGCTCCCAGGGGCGAACGCATCATCCACCGCCCACGCGCCGCCCCAGATGCCATCGGAGACGCGCGCCCCATGGGCCGCCGCCACTGCACCACCGCCAAGCTCCCTGGAATGTCGGCGCGCCCGCCGATCGTCACCCGCCCAGTCTTCTGTGACATAAATGGCGCTGTTTTTCCATGCGAAGTGACCCGCGAAGACTCGCGCACAGAACGCCGAGAAGCGTGAAGCGCCACTGGCAGGTGTGGGTACGACACCGAGGTGTGTAGGATGGCTCGTTCCAGATGACATGGTGTAGTGTATGGTTTCAACGGAAGGTGTAAGAAAGGATTGAAAGTGGTGCAGATGGGTGGATGGCGTTGTAGGGATTGTCGTCAATTGCGCGTTAATATATAGTCAGGGAAGACAAACGGGTAAAACGGTTTAAGGGAGACAAATGGGCGGTTCCAGTGAAAGAAATACTGAGGGACTGGCTCTCCGTTTGCTTTATTTTGCTAACAAACGCAGAAAAAGAGACAAAGGTGAATAGACCACAAGCTGAACTGATGGGCAACGAGGCAAACATGGGGCCCCATGCGAAATTTTATTAGCAAGCTATGCCTGAAAAGGCTCGCCCATGGCCTTCGTAAGCTGGTCGAACACGGAATTTCAACTCACCCCACGGTTTCGAAATTTTACTGTGGACCTAACGTTCCCCACCGTTTGAGCACTTCCATCGCCACGCACCAACCCAAAGTCTACTACCTCAATCCCTTCGATCTCTTCTGCGTGGGCGCCTCAATTGACGCTACCACTTTTACTACCGCCATATACTCCAGCTCGATGGAAGCATACCACAAAATCACCGTTAGCGGGGAAATCCACCCAGACAAATCCAACTCGAATAAACTTGGGGATTCGCAATCACAAAAAGCTGGAGCTACTGTCGCCGCGTCCACTGCGGCAAATGGCTCCAGAGTCGGCTGGAATGACACTGGCGCCGCCACCAGCGCAAGTTACCCCGAAGATTTAGGTATTCGTGGATTGCCGACTCAGGAAATTCGAGGTAGAGCGGCCGTTTCCACTGCGGCCGATACCTCTAGTGGGCACGGGTATTACTACGAAGACACTACCTCCAATAACGCTTCTCCCGACTCAGAAACCTCTAGCTTCAGCTTGGTGTGCACGTCCGAAGGTCCGTATTTCCTTGATATTGATTTGGAATTCGAGGACTCACTAGGAAAATCCAGATCTCAAAACCTGTCCAGGCCCAATAAACTACTGCGAAATCCCTGGAATATGTCCTGTTCTATCACCCCACTTAATGGCCCTCGGAGATGAAGCCATCTTATCCTATGAGTCCGTTCGCGAGGAGCAAATATCCAACTTACCTGATGTGAGTCAAATCCCCTACACGGAAGCTATGATATTTTCTGAGACACATTACCCAGAAACCCTCTGATCCGCACCGCCCTTTCTCCTCCTTTTCCTGTGAAGGTTTGGAGCGTTATTTCAATGCCCTGGTAGATGCAAGGGCTGCTGTCGAACTAAGAAAGCGCGCCGCGGAAGTTGACATAGGCGATTGCCTCAGAATCCTTGATTTGAAACTAAGTTTATACTGCAAAGATGACGTGTTTTTGGAATCGGCCGCATACGAAGAACATCTTATCAAACACGAGTCATCCGTCCGCAACCTAGGCATCGATTTTTGGGCCTTGCAGTGTTTCCGTTCCCGGACTCAAGATCCTGCCTATGGCGCCTCGTTTTTGGAAAAGAATAGTGCAATCAATTACTCTATAGAGCAGATTGTGCAGAAGAAGAGATATGCCAGAGAGGTAGTAGATCGATTTTTGGCCGACCCGCATTCCCTTACAGAACACCGTTTGCCGTTCTTCTAAGCTTTACAGAGACAATATTGCCCCATTTTTCATCGCCTATCGTACCCTTTGCCAGCTTGCTTTCAAATACACTTCCTTCGGTTTCTGCAGAAAGGCTTTGTTCCAAGAATTCTTCCGTTTCTCGTATTATACACAGGCGCTGAAAGTGGTAGTTCCGCAATCCCTTTATTGTCAATGTCCCCTTTTCAGGCCTCTTGCTACGGGGATTATGGTTTTGAAGTCCCGAAGTCAAATATTGGCTCCTGACTGTGCCGAATGATTGCACGAAGCGGCAAAACTGGCAATTCCACCGTTCACCACTCGACTACACAGGTACCATTCAGTCATTATTGGAGCTTAGAATCTTGTTAGAATCTGCTGCAAGGTGTGCTGAAAGTACACGGACATTGAACTCCGCAGGACGCCGCTGATATTTCCAGAAACCCTCCAGAAACCGGGTTTCAAAATAAAGGTTACAGGCCGTGCTTCCTTGGTGCTTCCGCGCGGAGAATTTTTTATTCCGTTCGATATTTATGAGTCGTGAGTCGTCATTGCGCAATGCGGTCAGATAAACGAACGGAAAGCCACCGGAATCTGAAAGCGATGACGCCCGTAACCATATAGGGGGCGACAGCACGTGTCGTACTCCGACGAGCGCTAAGCGCTCGCTAATGCTTTTAGCCGATCATGGCGTCCGTGCGCACAGCATCAACGACGATATTGTGCAGCATAGGAGTCTCCAGGAGTACGTCCGGAGAGTGGAAAGAATCTATGAGAAAATGTAGGCTGGGGGAGTGATCGTAGCGCTTGCAGCCCAACAAAATCAGTGATCGAAAAGCGTGAAAATTTCACGCAGGCATCGATACGCAGTGAGTCTATATTTCACGATGGCGAACGCTCGCCTTAGAAAGCGTCGCCTTACTAAGGAAAGCATGTAGCAGATATCCAACAGATGTCAAACAGATGCAACAGGATATAGCAGGCTATTTTTATGGAAAACAGCGCCGGCTTGATCAGCTCTCTCGCAACGGCGACTGAATGCCTGCTGAATGGCATTGGGGCGGCAAGATGAGCTGTCCGCAGCGCTGGTTCCTGAAAAGTAGCGTTAGCAACACAGCCAACGGGTGGAACTGGGTGGAAGGTGGAGAGCGGGCAGTGCACGGTGTTATTTGTACTTGTTGGGGCCCCTAGAGGCTAATTGCAGCACGACGAGCTTTTAAAACTTGAACCCGACCTCCATCATCTCATAGTCGACCTCCCCCAACGCGTTCTTTTCCTTCATTTACCCTCTAATCCCGTAGAAGTGAGCAATTACTCAAAACTTCCCCGCTGAGTGCTGGCTGACCCCTAGGCGTCCAGTATCCCCCTCGCCTCACCTTCATCATGTGTGGAATCTTCAGCTACTGCAGTTTCTTGAAGGAAAAGGTAAGCCTCTCCAGGATCCAAATCCTTCTGTATCTTTGCTGGGGTTGGCGAGATTGGCGGGCCAGGAGTCGCCCGGCGTCATACTGGCCCTTGTCCGGCGGAGATCGATTATCTGGATCGCCTTGTGCTAACGTTCTTCGCTTGCAGAGTCGCAAAGAGGTTCTCGAAATCCTATGTTCCGGCCTTGCTCGCCAAGAGTATCGCGGATACGATTCAGCCGGTCTATGTGTCGATGGTGATAAGCCCGGAACTGTCGTCTTTTTCAAGGAAGTTGGCAAGGTCGCTGGCCTTCGCAAGAAAATCGCTACCTCTGCCCTCAATGTCGACAAGACGTTCGTTTCCCAGGTCTCCATTGCTCACACGCGATGGGCCACTCATGGACCCCCCTCCGAGCGCAACTGCCACCCTATTCGCTCAGATCCGAACTCCGACTTCGTTGTGGTCCACAATGGTATCGTCACCAACAGCGCCGAGCTACGCCTTGTTCTCGAGAAACGTGGATATAAGTTCGAGACTGAGACAGATACCGAGGCCGTTGCCATCCTCACCAAATATGTTTACGACTCGCATCACGACAAGGAGTTGACCTTCACTGGTCTGGTCAAGGCCGTGTTGAAGGAGTTGGAGGGATCCTTCGCATTCGTTTTCAGGTCCCGCCATTATCCCAACGAAGTCGTGACTGCTCGCCGTGGATCCCCCCTGCTTATTGGTGTCAAGACAGACAAGAAGCTCAAGGTTGATTTCGTCGATGTTGAATTTGCTGGCCAGGACAACAGTGACGTCTCTACCCGTGAGTTATTGGTCAGATTCATAGCATATATGCATGCTCATACACTCGCCAGTTCAACCCAACTCTCCCAATGCGCTCCTTGCTGTCCCTTCGGCAAACCCCAAGGTTCTCCGTACACAAAGTCGCGCATTCATGTCCGAAGATGGCCTTCCTCAGCCCATCGAATTCTTCATCGCCTCCGATGCTGCTGCCATTGTTGAGCACACCAAGCGTGTCCTTTACCTTGAGGATGACGACATTGCCCACATCGCCGAGGGTGAGCTTCACATTCACCGCATGAGGCGCAAGGAGGAGGGCAGCCAAACGCCAAGCCAGATCGCTGCCACCCGAACCATCGAGACTCTCGAACTTGAGATCGCTGCCATCATGAAGGGCAAATTCGATACATTCATGCAGAAGGAGATTTACGAACAGCCCGAATCGGTTGTCAACACCATGCGTGGACGTGTCAACTTCGATGCGAACATCATTACTCTTGGAGGTCTTCGGGCGTACTTGCCGATCATGCGCCGCTGCAGGCGTATGGTGTTCATCGCGTGTGGAACAAGCTACCACTCGTGTCTGGCCACGCGTGCCATCTTCGAGGAGCTGACTGAGATCCCCGTCGGTGTCGAGCTCGCTTCTGACTTCTTGGATCGCAAGACTCCCATCTTCCGTGATGATGTCGTTGTGTTCCTCAGCCAGAGCGGTGAGACTGCGGATACCATCCTCGCTCTTCGTTACTGCATGGAGCGTGGAGCGCTTTGCGTCGGTGTTGTCAACACTGTCGGATCCACTCTGTCTCGCGAGACTCACTGCGGTGTCCACATCAACGCTGGTCCCGAAGTTGGTGTTGCGTCTACCAAGGTGTGTAACGTTGGTAGTCGCCATTTCATATCATCATTAATTCTCTTCCTAGGCGTATACCTCCCAATATGTCGCTCTTCTTATGATCGCTCTTCAACTATCTGAGGATCGTATCTCGTTCGCCGAACGCAGAAACCAAATCATCGATGGTCTTCATGCGCTCCCCGCTCAGATCAAGAAAGTTCTTGAGCTCGACAGCCAAATCCAACAGCTCGCTGCCACCGTCTCGGAGAACAAGAGTTTGTTGTTGATGGGCAGAGGATATCAGTGAGTATACGTACTGCAGCTTGTCGGACAAACGACTGATCGCGCGTCTCTGTCATCAGATATGCCACTTGTCTCGAGGGAGCCTTGAAGATCAAGGAAATCAGCTACATGCACTCCGAAGGTACGTCTATGTCGACGTTTGCTATTTCTCCGAACTAATCACCGGACTACGTCCAGGTATCCTTGCCGGGGAGCTCAAGCATGGCCCGCTCGCTTTGGTCGACGAGAACATGCCTGTCATCATCATCATGACTCAGGATTCGCTCTACCCGAAGGTGCAATCAGCGTTCGCGCAGATTACAGCCCGTAAGGCGCAGCCCATCGTCCTGTGCAATGAGGGCGATATGGGCATCCCCGCTGGTGTCAAGACTATTCGCGTGCCAAAGACGGTCGACTGTTTGCAGGGATTGTTGAACATCATCCCCCTTCAGATCCTGAGCTACCACCTTGCCGTCAAGAACGGGTGCGATGTCGATTTTCCCCGTAACCTGTACGCACCGATTTTTGTTTCCACGTCCCCTTCAAAATCTAACCCGCTTTTTCTAGTGCCAAGTCTGTCACTACAGAGTAAATTTTCGTCATGGACAGGGACATTAGTTTGATATACAAGGACAAGATCTAGACTTTCCTTTCTGCCTTCATTACCAACATAGTCTCTCTTTTCGTGGTCTCCTTGATCACCCTCCCGCGCCTCTCTTTCGCCTTTTTTCTCCCACCGGACTATGTTTCTCTATTTCCTGGATTGAAGATCACAATACGGACTGCCCTTCTTCACCTACAAACCAAAAAGTTAATGTACTTTTACGACAGATTTGATACGACAGCTCTTTTCGATCGCGCTATTGCACTGTGCGCCTCGGTAATGTTGGTAGGAGGTTAATTGGAATAGTAATTGTTATATGTATGTCTAGTCTCCCATAGGCAGCCTTCGATACCGCCATTGATGATAAGTCGATCAACCGTTGATGATAACAGTCGATTGGGATGGTTGAGGGTGTGCAGTGATCGATCGTTGTTGGGCGCTTATTATTTGATGGGGTTGCGGGCCTGCGTTTGATTTCCTGTGGCTTACCCGCTGGTTGATGAAGGTTAGTGCAAGTGCAAGTGGCCTGTTGGCTTCCAAGGCGTGCTGCGCTGTTGAGCATGGTCTTCTACGTGCCCAATAAGTACTGGTGCAGAAGCAGGTTCTTGTCTACACTAGGAGTTTTCCTGATCCTTTTGCAATAGATTTTGCTTGGGAAGTGGCCGCTTTAATCGTACGTGAGAGGGTCCACTTGTTCGTCTATACACTGTCAATCGGTTATGAATACGAACGTGAATAATAGGTGGTTCCGTGGGTCCCTGTGGGCTTGTATATCTCAGTGCGCATCCATGAATTGCCATGCTACGCTCATTAAAATTTCAGATCACGCAAATGCTTGGATTATTGCCACGCGAATATTCGGTACATAGTCCATGGCGACCTCGGCTCCCAGCAAACTTCGCGTTCCTGTATTGTAGGCGTAAAGCGCATTAGAAGGGCGTCTCGATGTACTTCACGGTGGCTCAGCAGGCGCTTCTTTGGTTCCTCGAGTAGAAGTCATTGCCTAAGGTGGGATCGAATTTCAATGTACAAGTCAGTTATAAAGTTCGGGGGAGAATGCACGTCAGCGGCGCGAATGGCTACATAGTCGTGTAGGCGTCGTGGTCCACAACCGGGATAGGCATCGCGCGACGGAGTCAAGCTGAGCCGGTTGACGTGCGGCGTTAAGCGACGTCGCGCAGCCGCCTCGGCTGAGCACAACGCTGTGCAAAGGCTCGCGGGTGCGGCGCTTTGTTGAAGAAGACGCACTTAGACTCTTTATGATTATGATAGGCTACCTTGGAATACATCCTCCCATAATTTAAGGCAGAGCGCAGGTAGGCGTTTGAAAGCGAACGGCGACGGCAGTCGCGCGGCTTAAACAGGCTTTTGGAGTCGGTATACTTATGCTACAACCTCGCGAGCAACGAACGGCCGACGCGCCGCAGACGGTGCTTCGTCGCGATGATAGATGATTAAAATTTTGCAAGAACCGTACAATGATAGGTTGGGGCACTCTGGATTCATCGGTGATTGACTCTTGGAGGCTGGAGCTGTGGGAGCTAGAGAAAGTTCGACGTTAGAATCTGACGGAGCTGATTCACGAGGCGTTGGAGACGGCAAAATTTGCCGCCTTGAGATGGCCGGCCGACGTGTCTAGCTGGTTGTAATTGTGGAAAGCTCTCACAGGAAGCGCGCTCTGCGCACAAAGATAGGTGCACTGGGGGAATATATATCTTCCGTTCACGACGGAGCTGACCACGTATGTCGCCAGAAAAAAAAAAGACAGAGGCATTTTGGCAAGGGATTCATTCTTACTGGAGCTGCTTAGGTCTTCTTTTTTACTAGCGAGAGGTCCGTGCTGTCAATCACCAGATTGCTTACGGCTTGTAAATGATTTGATTTGTGAAATTTTTAGAAAAAGTTTTGAAAAGGTCCAACGAAATCTTTTGTACGCTTCACTGCTTGATTTGAGACAATCTGTATAAGTAGGCGGCTCAAAGCTTCTCAAGCTACATACGCGGATTTTTGGAGCTGATCAGACGTTGGAAGGAACGTTAGACGAGGCTAGACGCCAGAGGCTCTGCACTCGGTGGCAGTGGAACTCGCGTTACTATGGCAAACAAATACGGCCAAATAGCCAGCACACGCCGCTTGTGCACCGTTTTACGTTTGTCATTTTCAACCCATTACGCCAATCTACATATCTGTCGACTTGTACACGACCCTTGCTTGCAGGTCAGTCATTGGCCCGCACCGACACTGTGTCTATTTTGTCGCTACATAGTCAATGGGAAGTAAAGACTGCCTTGCCTCAGTTGCCTGTGCGTTTGCTCGATGCCACTAGCGGGCAAGCCAGCAATACAATTTGAACACGATCAACTTCCGTAGCTATACATTTTTTGGGCCGAAACTAGAAGCCACGCAGCCGAGAAGAGTACGTTCGGAGGCGTCAGGCGATTATATCAAGCGAACGACAAGACTACAATCAGGCTGGTACCAAGTGCCTGAGGAATCTGCAGAAAGTTTCCCTCTCAGTCAACACGTACCGCAGGGTATTGCTCAAGCCACTAAATATGGTGAATTTTTTTTAATTTCGGAACCCGGAGGTTTGTTTTTTTGGGCCGCCGACAATGTTCTCACCTAGTACTAAATCTGGAGCTCCCATCGCGATCCATGTAAACCGACTATTTGGCGCCATACATGCAGTCAGCTCGCAGATCTTCCGTGGACCCCGTTGACGTATTCTTTCCAGTACATTGTCCTCCAACCCTGCTCGAACGCGCTCCGAGCCGTTCTTGATTGGTGGTCAAACCAAGCTTCAAGGTCAAAGCGGCCCTGCTGCAGCTAATCAGATCAATCGAGAAGTGGAGAGGATAAGAACCCGAGCCGTAGCTAACCCTGTTGCATGCCTTGTGACTAATCTAAAGGTAAGCGCTCCCATCTTGGGGAAGGATCATTGGCAGGTCAGCTAATTACATTATCCCCGTATAAAGTCATTTTCAAGGCCTTCAAAAGCCCTCCATAAATTTAGCGCTTTTTAACCGCTCTGTCCTGTCCTTTCTTTGAACTCCCGTTCCCTTTGCCCTTCTCAGCATGCCAGACTGGAAATCTCCGGCGGAGGTCGCGAAAGAGGCTGGTATATTTGTTAAGCTTCTTCACTCCCTTCTCGGTCTTTACGCGTGCGTCCCTCGAGTTATGTTTGCTGAGCCACCAGCGACCCCAATCACAGATATGAGTGGTTCATCTCTCTGGACTTTGAATGGGACTTCGTCACTGGGAAGAAGAAATTCCGTTGGCCAATGGTGAGTGACTGGATTTGTCGGGTCGTCGCAGGTAACGACTAACCGTACTAGATTTTTTACTTCGCCAACAGATATCTGTTATTATTCGCGCTCATTGGAATGTGAGTTAATTGTGATTCATTTGAATGAACTCTCCATTGATTACGCGCATTCTAGCATTATATCTTTCGATACGACAAGGTAAGCTGGTCAACTTTCTTGACACTCGTTCAGTCCTTATGTGAAAACAGCCCAGTAGACTGCCAGACGTTGTTCACGTTTAATCAGGTCCGTAGAACATTACCATCCTTGCTCTCGCTCGAGTTTCTGATAATCAGTTCAGTTAGCAGGCGATGCAGCCATTGGCTTGGCCAGCATCAGTCTGTCTATTCGAACGTGAGTAAATATCCCAGGTGCAGAATCTACTATTTTCAATTAATTTTCGCCCCATAGAATGGCTATATGGAGCTTCAACCGTTATGTTGTCGGAGGTCTGATACTCATCATGTGCGGACATTGGTCGTTGATACTTCAAGGTTCGCATCCTCCTTTAGTGCTTCATGTGGAAACTCCTGGAATAACCCCTTTCTTAGGAGTGCAGTTAACTGCGACCTGGATCGATGGCGTTGGTTGCCAAATCGTCAAGACCAACAATAAGATACTGGCGGCCATCTTCATATATTCGATGTGTTTCGACCTCATCGTCTTGTGTTTGAATGTATACAAGCTGACGAGCTCATCAAAAGTCACCGGCTCTACTGGACGAAGCCGGCTCGTGCAACTTATTTTCACTGACGGCCTTATTTTCTTCATCGTCGCGTGAGTGGACAGTCAATGTTGCTGGATGCAAATAGTTTTTTGACAATGCGTATCAGGTTCCTGGCAAATCTTATTGCGACAGTGTTCATGCTGCTAAACCTCAACTCCATTATGAGCGTTATCTTCAATGTCCCAGCCGCCGTGGCATCGACAGTGGGTGATCGCCGCTCTATCATCTGTGTGCGTTCATTGACTGGGTTATTATAATTTCCAGATTGTGGCTTGCCGGGCAGTGCGTCGCCTTACAAACTTTACCAGCATTGGGGCGGAAGTATAGTGGGTGGCATCTCTGTGTGATATTATACATCTTTTAAGACGCCTTCCAGCGCAACGTCCTCGGCCAGTCGCGCTGCCAACCCGGGCGGCACAAGACTGCCGGCAGTGAATTTCACATCAACAGTGCGGTCGGGCGTTCATGTCCAGGTAAGAATTTAATTTGGTGGATACGGTGTATGGTCGTTAACCTTAATTGACTGCAGATGGAGACGTTCACCCACGCAGAGCAACAAAGTCAGAACAACATATTCACAAGGTCGCCTAAAGATGAAAGCGATACGGACATCGAGGACGTGGATGTGGAAGCGAAGGGGGAGCTATGAGTTCTAAATTAACCTTGGATACACCGCAGACCCCAGTATTGATCGTGAGTGGTTGACTTGCACCACACAAAGCGGGCGTGACGGTGTAATCCTTCTTATCACAGCCCGGACTGCTTAGGTTGAAACTTTAAGCAGTCTCCCGCCCCTATTCCATAGACCTCACTATATACCCACCTCATCCCACGTGTTGCATATCGCAGGCTACCTGTGGCAAACGTGTCTACAACACGAGGGTGTTTAAAATCGGATTGACATGACCAGTATACCTCTGTAGATCTACTTATGACGTTGTAAATCCGCGGACCTTCAATTCAAATATACGTGCTAAATACGAGTACTACTGGGAAATAACTTCATAGAAAATTTGAACGAGGTGAGCATGATTGCTCCCGGTTAACATCTGAGCTTGGATCCAGTCTATGCCTGGAGCTAGTCTATGCCTGGAACCGTCTAATGTATTCACCCTCTAGGACCCTTCAGCTTTGGCTTACGATGCGCGTGTAGCGAGCGATGAAAGTGTGTGGTGATGCCAGTGTATGATGCACGATGGTCGTTAGCTTGGGCCGCGCTTGAGATTTACGTCGATTATAGACTACTTTACTGCCAATGCTTTGCAATGCTGAGTGTATTTGTGAATGTAGTGATACTTGAAGCTTGAAGTTTGACCTTGGTGCAAATTATCTAAACACCAGTCACTGTGCTCTTTCAATAAATGCTGTAAGTTAATTGAGAATTTTGACAACTGTCGTCCTGCTATTTCTCCATAGGGAAATGTCCGAAACAGGGTGGCATGAAGTCCACGACCCTGCATAACCACAAAAAAAATAACTTTATATGAACACGAATGTAGGCGCATGTCAGATGGTCGATACAAGCCCATCATCGATATGCATGTTGGTGGGGCGTTTCAATGCAAAACAGTCCACTTCCGCCGTATTTGTTGCTAACCAAACCTTTCTCGCTACATAACGGTGCGCAAAAGCTCGAGGCGAGCCCTTCGCGGCCCTTCGCGGCCTTACCGAACTCACGATCACCGCTCCGACGTCCTGGTCGGCTGCGTACGACGGAGCGACGCAGAAGTCGACATCGGGGTATATTTGATTGCAATTATGCATGACGATATATCAGTCGATTGTGGAGGTGCACCAAAGGTGCACACTGCATACATAGCGACATTGGCATCGTGCCAAGGCACCTGCAGTGCGCTGGCAGTGGGCGCGCATCAGTGTGCACCGCCAGCGCATCATACGCGTTCTGATCCTCCGCTAGCCCGGCGTTCGGTCCGCAGGCCGGCCGACCCGGGCCCCAGAGTACTTGCGACTGTTGCAACCCTGATCCTCTGCGCCTTTTCCCGATTTTCATGAGAGAAAAAGAAGAATGGAAGCTGGGAGAAGACACACAGGCGGGTGGACTTGAACAGAAAAGAAGAATTCATCTTGAGCAATTTTTGATTTGATAGCGGCAAAATCAGTGTTATTAAAATTCTAGACAGACGACCGCTCTCTAAATCAATTATAAAAGTAAGTATCAATGGATTAAGCCTCCTCAGTACCTGGACAGTTGGACACCGACCTAATTAGATTTGTCAGTCTCAACATGATCTTACCGTCTCGGCGCACGATGACCGTTGGTGTGAGATGATTTATTTCCGCCTTGCATCGTCAGCAAGAAATTTTCTTTCAGAAAGGACTCTGGACTCTGGGGTCTGGAAAGAGCGCCAAACACATGTGAGTATCTGGGGAAGAGAGCACAACGAAATCTGATATGATAAGATACCGACAGAGGCCGGCGCTAGCCTTTTGAAGTCATCTTGCAGCACCATGTCGTGTGATATTCGCAAAAACTCACCACAACTTTGGTATTCCCGTGCTCATGGTGCTGCGCCAGAAGAAGCACATACTTACTCCAAGTCGTCATTTCTTGGCCATTCCTTCATTCCATTCGTACAGGTTTAATAAAATTGCGCATCAAGGTAAATATATCATACTAACAAGGTTGCTGTCGCCTCCCAGGCAGTTATTTGAGGCGGTGGGGCGGGAGGTGGACGACGCTGCCCGGACCAAAAGCAGAAGGAGAAGTTGGTGCAGGATTGCCGAATAATCAATGTATGCGTGGGTCTGGCTTTTTGCGAGCGCATGCCATACATTGGACGACGGCGCTTCTAGCTCATCTCTGCTCTTGCCCTCTCACGTCTTGCACTGTCTATTTGGTTTTTTGAAAGACGGCCACCGCCTCTGAGTAGCATTTGCGCATGACAATTAACAGATCGCGGGAGGCAGAGCACGCCCTCTCATTTATATCCACTTAACTAGGCGATATTATCTTATCGAAGGCCGATTTATCACCTATCAGGTGGCCGTGCCACTGTGGTCAAGGCGCCTCGAGGCTCGAGTTGTAGGGGTTGGAACTTGGCGCACAGAAGGCGCGGCCGCAGTGACAGAACATCTGGGTTCTGGCTGCACTGCTTTTCCTTCAAAAAATTTATAATGGTAACTTCGAATTCGTGGGAGGGGAAGGTGGCCGTCTGGCCCCGCAGGCCCCGCTCGCTTGGGTACGTTGAAGGTGACCGCCGATGAAGATTAGATCACGGCCGCCGAATGCAAGCGCCCACGATGAAGCAATCGGAAAAACATGCGGAGATGTAGCCGTGCATCAGAGTTCTCCGAAAGACCGTCTAAATTTGATTATCAGTAATTGAGCGAAAATTACGACTGCCAAACTGCAGTTGAGCTCACTAAGGGTCATTAAACAAGCTATTGCATTGAGGCGGCCACCAGGATATTCGCCTGCATAAATATTAAAGAACGAATGAAGGAAACTAGCGACAAATAGAGGAATGTGCATGATTTTACAGAGATGAAATCACCACTCTTTTTGTCCTGCATTTAGCTCTGTTCCCGTATGCGAACAGAAATAGCCCGGGGAAGGTGGACAACGGTGGACAGTGATGGTTAGTGTATCGAGTCTCCAGGGCGGTACTTTGTTCTGAAAGTGGGGTTCCCGATGGGTACTGTGTACCCATATGGTAGCCAGAATTTTGACATGGAAAAACTGTAACGTCCACGGAGTTGAGTGGATGCCGGAAGTTTGTTTGCAGAAT
The DNA here is from genome assembly GCA_000827495.1 of Hypholoma sublateritium FD-334 SS-4. Classification (NCBI taxonomy): domain Eukaryota; kingdom Fungi; phylum Basidiomycota; class Agaricomycetes; order Agaricales; family Strophariaceae; genus Hypholoma; species Hypholoma sublateritium. The sequence goes on from KN817558.1 coordinate 29,374, forward strand.
CAATTGTCGATTACTTCACTTCTTCATATCCATGACGCTTTAACGCCCACCCACTAGGTAATTGAAGGGTACATGAATCTCACGCGTCGAAGCCATGTCGGGGAGGCTTGGGCGTGGAACATAATCCCATTACTGGCACGTCCATCAGTGACTTGTGGAGGGGAAGCCCCGCCCTCCTTCGGAAGCTCAAGCTCAGAAGCAACTAGGACAGCGCGATGCAGCCACAGAGTTGCTGCGCTGTCAGGTGCTATCATAGGCATATCGCGAACACTCTGTATCCCCATCTCCCCCGTTTGAATACACTAGTGCATCAGTGCTGATTTGTGCTGGCAAGTGTACCAGAGCCATCCAGTCCTCGACGTTTGGGGGCACAGAGGGTTGCCTGAATGCTCCTTGCGCTTTGTGGGACATGGCAGCTTAGCCGATGTTTTGAGATTTTTAGCGATGGTGGAGGCGGGACTGGGTGTTTGTTTCCAGGGTGCTCTTTCCGTGGGAGCAGATTATTAAACTCCGACAGCCATAAACGGCTACATTTGCACTGCCGTCCGGCCGGCCCGGCCCCGGTGGGATCTACAGCATGCTGAGCCAAGCGTCTTGGATACGACGGTCACCAGCCAGCTTCGCTGTATCTCGATGATATCTGAAGCGCTAGCATCCGCGACTCGCATGTGCTGCGGTCAGTGCGTGCAGAGATCTGCTCTAACAGCTTTTGCACTGATAATATTGCTCCAAAATGAAGGGCTGATCGACAAGGCTGGGATAATGGTTGAATGATGTTTCTTATAAATGTACACGCCTAATGGGGAGACTTTCTCTACTTGCCAAAGAACTCTGTGGACATCGCATCGGCATCTGAAGTGCTTCGAACTTGCAGAAGCAGGTGACTTCATTTCTAAAACAGATCCATCACCTACGCCCACTTTATACTTAAGTATCCCGCGTTTCTTTTCGTTTGCTCCCGGATCGACATTCTCCTCCCCTCCCTTGTATATCCGCCGCACCGCCCATATTCACCATGGTTGACTGGAACTCGCCGGCAGAGATCGCCAAGGATGGCCGTGAGTATCACCTGCTATCTAGAAGCCCAAGGGGATCGCCCATTCATATTCTGCAGAGGCGTTCAATAGGCTCATGCACTGCCTGCTGGGACTGTACATGTCAGTATCGCGTTCATTTTGGCTGCTTCTTGGCTGAAGGTCGGGATTAACGCGCATATATGTAGCTGGGAGTGGGCCATCTCTCTGGATTTCGACTGGCAGCACCTGTCTGGAAAGAAGCCATTCCGTTGGCCCTTGGTACGCCCGCAGACCCGCACCTACAATACGCATCCGGACTAATATGCGCGCTTAGATCTTCTATTTTTTGAACCGCTACTGCTTGTTGTTCGCGCTGATGGGAATGTACGACGTTCTATCCTATCTCTTGGGCGCGCAAGCTGATCGCCATATCACAGAGCAATCGCCTTGAATGTTACACAGTAAGTGCTCAGCTCGAAATCATGAACACTCCTCATCGGCGTGGCCTCAGGGAAATTAACTGTCAAAATCTGTACACGTTCAATCAGGTGCGTTCCATAGTATGTCCTCATTTTGGTATCGTAAGCTTACCACGGGTTTCAGTGCTTCGGAAATGGTGCTATTGGCCTTGCCAGCATCAATCTGTCTCTCAGGACGTGCGTACTCGCTCCTCGGCGCGCATATATTCAGCTAAAATTTATAATCTAGAATGGCGGTGTGGTCCCGAAAGTGGTACATTGTTTGTCCCCTCGTACTAGTCATTCTGGGTCACTGGTCACTTCTTTTGCACGGTCAGTCTGTCCAAATTCCGTACTAGGTCCCCATCTAACGTAACTCTAGGCATTCTGTTGAAAGCGGCGTGGATTGATGGGCAGTGTGTCATCGTCCAAACCGATAGCAAGTTGCTTGCCATCACATTTATATATTCGATGGTGTTCGACTTTGTCGTTTTGGCGTTGACGGCGTTTAAGCTCCTATACCCCGTCTCTGGACGCTCGAAGCTGGTGGAACTTATTTTTAACGACGGCTTGATCTACTTTGCGATCGCGTGAGTCTTGTGACATTCTGAATTCGCGCATATATTCAAGCATACGAAATAGATTTTTGGCCAATCTCATCGCAACGGTAGATTAATATTTTCAGGTATTATTGAACGCCATTGACTTACTGGCTTCTAGATTTTTATGCTCATGGACCTCAACCCGGTCATGTCCATCGTCGCCAATGTCCCCGCTGCAATCGCATCCACCGTCCGTCCACCCAATTCTACTTCTCAAATGAATTGATTGTTAATTTCGTTTACGATAGATTGTGGCCTGCCGAATCGTCCGTCGGTTGAGTAATTTCACGTACAACGGCGCGGAAACTTTCCCGTACGTTATACATTATACTGCCTGATTGATGTCCGTATTAATTGCCCTTTAGACACACGACGGGGGGTAGTTCAACCCTAGCTTTCCGCTCGAACATGTCGGGGGGGCTTCGTCCTAAGATTTCCACAAAAGTTACTACCTCCCAATCAGAAGGTGTTCATGTACAGGTATTTGAAGCATTATTTTTAACGCTAAACGGCTGTGTACAATTATTGGTCTTCCAGATGGAAACTTTTGAAAGCCCGATCGATAAGAGCGCATATGCAGAGTATGATGCCTCTGGAAACACCAACCCGGACATATACGATCCAGAAGCCCAAGTCATCAGTAACGAGTTCAAAAGGCCGCCGTACTAGATCGCTTCACTCCCGACCACTCTCCTGAGATGGCGCTGACACATAACGCCATCTTATCCAGAAAAGTATTTTCGGCATATACCCTTCCTCGTTACGTCAATCGCTCCTCGCTCCTCGCTCTGCAAAATCGTCGTCATACCCTTCGCACCTCGCTATCGAATACCCTGGATATCCCCGTTCCTTCATCACAATCGCTTGAACCTTCCTTATTTTCTCTAAACTAAAACTATCATTCAACACGTCAGTTTTGGTAGAGATACACGCTCATTTCCTCTTCATCGGACATTTTTCATCATTCCTAGTGGGAACTCGCGACTCTAAATGATATACTCGTCCAATCGTCCCTGAAGAGCTATTTTCCCCCCGATGAAGAACGCAACCAAAAAAAGAGCATATTCCGTCAATACGCACCCCGCACCGTTTACCCACCATCCCCTGCGGAGTCCCACAGCACCCCGCGTCCGCCTCTCGCCCCCATTATTATCCAGTCTTCTTTCATTTCCGGTCATGATTGGCAATACTTAGCCTTCTGAAGTGTCGAAATGAAAGGTGAGCCTGTGGTTTATCCTGTACCTTCATTTCCAAAATTATTGCATCCTTTTCCCATCGCACGTATACACAAATTCAAAATATGTACCATTAGTAGCTTTGTCATACCTACATGAATAGAATGTTTTATCGGTTCATTCCATTACCCCTTTGCTCAGCCGCATTGAAGCCTGGTGATTATGAAAAAGTTGCCATACTAATTCTTGATCATTAAATTTAAGAATTCGCTGAGTCTCAGAACAGCGCAGGAGAAATAAAGCGCCGGTTTTGCGCATCAGAGATAGCTTCTGTGAAGTTTTTAGCTTCCTGAGAAGGTCATTGAAGAGAAGGTGATCGAACTGGAAACCGAAAGACATCGAAAATTCGATGCGTTACATGCTTCGCGGGTTCTCCAGCAGCGGCAGCGGCCGACGCCGTAGGACACCGGAGCGCTGGTGCGCTGACGCGCGATTCCCGGTTCACACGGGATTCTAGTGACGGGATACTTATCATCTTATGATGGACATTGGGCGGAGGCCTGACAAACGGCGCGCTCTCCACTAACAGTCCTTATTTCTCAGCGCTTGCGCCCAAGCGCTCGCTGCTGCCGTACGTGTGAGCGGCGCGTAGTGCTTCCTGCTTGTCAGCGCACGCAGTGCGCAGCGCTTTGCCGACGCGGCGCGTTGCGGCCATCTTGGACCCAGTTAACTTTCCAGCGGTGGGATGGGGAATTATGTGCTGTGGGTGGGTTCTGGAGGGCGGTGAGCGCGCGGATCCTAAGCCGATTTCATCGCGACCGCCTTTTCTTGGAGTTCCTCGGCCATATATACCTTCAGATTCTAGACCGATTTACGTTCGAGTGAGCTGTGTGTTGGCGGTTTCTTTGCGGTTATGGCCGCCACATTCGCGAGACGGCGCTGGGCGTTTTTTGATACAAGGAGTACGTTTGAATGAGCAGAGCGCCGTCTTTTCGCCTTTGATTGGATGTGAAAGCGACGCACGCGCGGACGCGCCCCCGGCTCCCGTGCTGCCAGCCATCGCTCTCGCAGATAGGGCAGAGCCCACGACGCCTGCGCCGGGCTGCACCGCGAAAAAATGCTGATGCAAATATTCTCGTCGAGTTCACGACATACAATTGAATAGACGCGCAGCCAGACAATCAGGCGCCACGCGCCACGCGCTCTCGCGACGGGCGCCGCTGCGAACTTCCCCGTCGTCGCCATCTCGCTGGAGATGCGTTCACCGCGCTCGTATTTGTGCCTGCAGTAGATAAACTCCGCGCAAGTTGTGCCACGCGGCACGCCGCAACGCACACTCGCGCTTCTCCCCGAGACACGGATATCCGCAGCTTACAACGGGGGAAAAGGAAGCCAGCTTGTTTGGTTTGGAGAGCCAGGCTGTGCACGGTGACCGTACGCCGCGCGCTGAAAACACGCTGCGGTGGATTGGGCCACTGACGGGCTGCGGTGGCCTTCTCATTCCCCGGTCGCCCTAGCGTCTGTAGGAGCTTGGTAGGAGCCGCACAAAGACCTGACGTCTCGAGAAATCATTTGTTGGAAAATGACATAAATCACGCTACTTACCTCAACGTAGGTGTAAGTGCCCCTCCAGACAGATCATCTGTGCCACGCGATCTTGCGTCTGGCGCTACGGCGAATATCCTCCTCGTCGCGATATCGTTGGAGAGGCGTTCAGGGCGCTCGTCAATTTTGCATCCTAGATGGCAGGTCGTACCAGTGCCTCAGACTGGGTGTACGTACATCTAGACTCCGATTGGACTCCGAACCAAGCTATCCTCCTCCTTCCTCCAACGTTGCAAGTCGTTCAAGCACGTCTACTCAGTCATACCTAATCTACGCGCTTACACATGTTTCCCTATTGCTTGGAAGTTGTATCGTTGAAATGTCATTGGCTTCTTATAACGACACTCCGGTTCCCGATACTGAAAAGTTCCCACTCGTTCTCAACTCGTTCTCTGAATAACCAACAACCAAGGACATCCATTTAGGCTGGCAATTGCAATGACTGTCGAGGAACCGTTCAAGCTCGCCATTCCGGACGCAACCATAGACCTCCTTCGTCAGAAGCTTTCCCTAGCCGTACTTCCCGACGAGCTCGAGGAGGCGGGCTGGGACTACGGGGTCCCGCTTGCCGACATCCGCCGCCTGGTCGCGCGGTGGAAGGATGGCTATAACTGGAGGAACCACGAAGCCCAGATCAATGACGAATTACCGCAATTCACGCGCGACATAGCGATTGATGGGTTCGGGGTGCTTAACGTACATTATGTGCACAAGAGGAGCGACGTGGTAGACGCGATACCTTTGTTATTCGTCCATGGATGTGAGTGGCATACGACGTACCACACAGATCTTCCCTAACTTTCAATTGTTAATAGGGCCCGGGAGCTTCCTGGAAGTCCGAAAGATACTCCCGTTGCTTTTACAGAGCTCCCCAGAACACCCATCTTTCCATGTCGTTGCGTTAAGTCTACCTGGGTACGGATTTTCTGAAGCGCCCAAGAAGCGAGGGTTTTCATTGCCACAGTTCGCCGAGGTGTGTATAAGACGGCCAGCGCCTACATCTTTATGCTCGCATTCAACTTTTGAGTTTTCCAGGTTGGTAATAAACTAATGCTGTCGCTTGGATACAACGAATACGGTACGCTTGTATCAAATTCCATTCCTGTGTATTTTGACTAGACGCGTAGTTTTTAGTCACTCAAGGAGGGGACTGGGGACACATGGTATCTCAGCCTATCTTAATTCCAGCGACCGCCCACCCCTCAATTTGGTTCTAGATCACACAAAGGATGGCCACTGAATACGGGCCCAAACACAGCAAGGGCATGCGCTCTAATCTTCCTATGTCAGTTTATAGTTGGTTTGGTGGTCAAAAATAGTGCTCAACGTTTCATAGAGGGCCTGTACCACATCCAACCAAAGCCCCGCTCCTTCTCTTGTCTCACCTTTTATTCGGATACTCCAAGGACGAGCAAGAAGGGCTCGAGCGGAGTCAGCGACAGGCCACGATAGGCGGTGGCTACGCTGCCGAGCAGTCCACGCAACCTCAAACCCTCGGATACGGGCTGGCTGACTCCCCCGTCGGCCTACTCGCGTGGATCTACGAGAAACTTGTCCGGTGGACAGATGATTATCCGTGGACTGACGACGAAGGTAATTTGTGGAAACGGTTCATTTCTTAGATGTCCTCAAATTGGTTTTTGAATATCTAGTGCTGACGTGGATCTCCATCTTCTGGTTCTCCCGCGCGGGTCCCGCGGCGTCCATACGCATCTACTTCGAGGTAGCCAAGTCTGCCCCCGGGGAGGTGCTCAGCGACATGTTCACCGTGGACCAGACAAGCGCCGTTCCTATGGGCTACTCTTTCTTCCCCAAAGAGCTCGTACGGCTACCTAGGAGGTGAGATATCTTTTTCGTGCCCTTTTTGCGAATTGGCAGTTCATATTTTCGGCAGATGGCTGAAAGCGCGCAACTTGGTTTTCCAGTCCGAACTGCATGAACGCGGGGGGCACTTTGCAGCGCACGAGGTCCCGGAGCTGCTCGTGGGCGATGTGCGGCGCATGTTTGGTAGGGGCGGGCCTGCTTTTGGTGTGGTTCCTGGCAAGACAGGCTACGCATAGTGATTACTCATTCCTTTGTCACGAAACAAACTACCTTGAGCGATGTATCGATGTTCGAAGAAATGAATATGACTCCGACGAAGAAGGATCAGCACACGACTCGTCACTTGGTATGGCCCTCTTCAAATAAACAATATTTATCCGCACCCATCCTGGTCATTTCCTGAAGATCATTAAACCCGTGTTGGCAGTTCGGTGCGCTTATCGACGCAAATGTATTCAATAAAAACGATATCAGGCTCGTTCAAACAGAAAGATAGTTTGCTCAGCGCACCTGATGTTACAATTCCTTGGTTCTAAAACAGCTTGCGGTCCAGGGCTGATCAACATCATGTCGCTTATACTTAGGCACGATTATGTTAAGGTAAATTAGTTTCACACTGGGCTCGGCATTATATAAGTAGTGCTTCGTTTGTTCACCACCAGCCAGCGCCGTGATCATGGCATTCTCTGCTTTCGACGGGGTCACTATCCAGGGCACGTTCTTCACTTTGGTTGTCCTATATGTTGCCTCCAAAGCATTGTCTTTTCGACACTCACTGCAGGTACGTTCGTTTATTCAACGTGTCTGATCGACATGAACTTGTGGTGACCAGTGCACTTTGTTTTCAAGGCGGTGGGCTACCTCCCAGGTTTCCGCGTCCCCTTCCATCCTTTCAGCCTGCTGGGTGCCCTACTACCGACTTCACGGTGGAACCCAGGCCTCATATTAATCTGGAAACTACGAGATGGAACTTGTGAGTACACACTGAGCCCTTCCAGCACCAACTTCAATGTACTTCATCATTATTGATGGGACTTTTCAAGTGTATAATCATTTTGGTAACAGCACCATCTCCCTGGTCCCATTTCTTGCTGGCCCGCCAACGATTATCACGGCTGATCTCGACGTGGCCCGGCAAGTTTCAGCAAACAAAGGGATGAAGACCTTTGAGAAACCCGACTCGGCAAATGCGATATTTATGTGCGTTGATCCTGTCTAAGTGGTTTTACGTGCCCTAACATCAGGTGCAGTCAATGGGGGATGAACGTTTTCGCAGCTAATGGAGAGGTTTGGAAGAAGCACAAGCGCATTATGGGTCCCGCATTTAATAATAAGCTGTGAGTAACTCCCTACAACCTCCAGAGTGCATACTTCATTTATCACACCAAACGAGCATAGCTATGAGTCTGTGTGGAAAGAAACCCTGAGGACATATCGTGAAATGGTATCCGACGAAGGATGGTCAACGAAAGAGCGGAGTGGTGTCTTTTCGGTACAATCTTTGGCATTCAAAGTGAGTTAATCACACACCTCCCTACCGCCTCACCTCTTACTGTCGAAATAGCTGACTCTCCTGATCATCGGAAAATGTGGATTCGGCTTCCCGTTCAGCTGGTCTGAGCCCGCACGCACTTCGGACGGCAGAATGTCTTTGCAGGAGGCATTGCGTATCTCAGCGGATACGTTTCTTGTCTCGCTGTTTGTCCCCGAGCAGATGCAGAAGCTGCCTATCAAAAAGTCAGCTTAAATGATCCTTCCTTTTGGCTAAACTACATAGTGCTGATTAGATATACGACCCCAGGCTCAGGGATACTTTCGAAGCAAAGCGGGAACTGTTGAAGTTTATGCAGGAACAAGTGACTGAGCGGAAAATCGATGCAGGCGCCCGGGGATCCGGAGAATCCGTCGGGAAGAGCGATGCGTTTTCCATGCTTGTCGAAGCCAGTGAGAATGAAGAAGCGAAATACCAATTGAACGATTCCGAGCTGGCAAGGACCGCTTTCTCTCTATCTTGTGCATGGCTAACCAACTTGGCAGATTGGTAACGTGTACATATTACTTCTTGCTGGCCATGGTAAGTGTCCTAAAGTTATGAAGGCGTAAATAAACACTCATACCCTTGACCCCTAAATTTATTGTGCTTCAGAAACCACTGCTCGCGGCATATCAACAACGCTCGCCTTTCTTTGTTTGGACGACAGTCTGCAGGAAGAAATCTACCAACACATTATTTCAGTAGTCGGGCATGAGCGTGAACCAGTGAGTACGAGTTCCGTCTCATCGATTTTTCTGGTTCTATGTCATCTTTCAAATTCAGGTTTATGATGATTATTCCGAACTAAATAAAGTTGCTGGTGCCTTGCTCGAGGCGCTCCGAATGTTTCGTATGTCCTTCGACGTTTCACATGGCTCATTCATATGCTTACTCAATAGCTATTAGCACCTGCCTATATGTTAGTGCGAGAAGCATTCGAAGACACGCTACTCCAGATCCCCAATTCACATGGAAAGGAGGGGAATCGGTCAGTTCCTATCGTTAAAGGTACTCAGGTAACTATTGGCAGCTGCACCCATTTCTGTTTCGTACATATCTGAATTGTTATTTAGGTCCTTATCGACCTAGTTGGCATTCGTCAGTACATATTTTCTCCAGCATATAAACGGAGCGACTACAAGGCAGATGCTCACGCACAATCTAGACCGTAATCCAAAGTATTTCGACAACCCAGAGGAGTATATACCGTCGCGATGGTCCGCCATGTCGAACGAATTGGACGCCATCTCCACGTTTGGCCTGGGTGAGTATCCTCTTCTACGAGCCGTTCTAGGTAAAAATTAAACGGCCGCTTATTGGTAATGCAATGGTTTACCTTTGCAGGTCCTCGCTCATGTATTGGCCGGAAATTTGCCCTTGTGGAAGTCGTCTGCCTTCTCACCATACTTCTCAGGGAATACAAGGTCGAGCCCTTACTGGATAAAAATGAAACGAAGGAGCAATGGAAGCAAAGAGTGATGTCCGTGAAGGTCGCGCTCTCTCTTGGTATCAAAGATGTTCCAATTGCCTTTGTGCGACGGTAAAATAGTTCATTATAACCACGAAGTTCGAACATCAGAGATGCTGCTGTGGCCAAGCTCCAGGTCCAGTTTGAATAGGCGTGGTGGCTTTGTCCGGAACAGCATATGTACTTGAGCTATAAAGCTTGCATAAAGCTTTGTTATCAAGCACTCACACATCCCCATACCTATATCACCGTCTAGAATCTATGTCGTCTAGAGAAATCCAAAGAATCGCAATCTGGTGGGTGATCTACCAACGACGCTCAAGCCTATATCTTCACATAAAATTTTTGGAATGACAATAGTGTCGGTGAAAATCGAGGTCGGGATGCACTGCGTATCAACATGGTATTGTTCTAACATACCTGTCTAGGATACGCACATCATTTGGCGCACCCAAGAGCAAATATTCGAAACGTCGAGGAAATCTTGCGCATCTGGCAACAGTGCCACAAAATTTGTCTTCCTCTTGCGGCCAAAGCAGCAGTGGAACATCCGCAAAACAACGGCCTGATTTACGAAGTCCGTCATCTTGACTAGCTTTTAAAAAAGGCTGATGAGCTAGAGGTCTCGAGAAAAGCAATTGGTGCTTCCTTCGAGTGGCTTGCTCGAAGTGGCTGCGCCGGGGACAGGAAAAAAGCGGAAGATTTGTTCTTACATAAATGCAATCAGTCTAAGAGTTGAGTAGGACATGGTCGCTGCCATTGAAAATTATGTGTGTACCCGGCATTTTATTTTCTTTGGATGTTTGCTGGCATAAACCCAATGATACTCACACTCAAAGATGTTATTCTTCTGTTATTTATTTTTTCTCGACTTTATCGTGCATCTTCTCGATGGGTAAGCCTACAACTTGAATACTCAGTACCTAAATACAGTTAATCACTTGACGAAATCTAATTATATTCTCCCCGCACTCTTCGCTTTGGATATGTATGTGGGCGTACGTTATGTGGGCGTCGTCTGATTCTTTCATTTGATAGCAGGTTTAGTACTTTTGTACTTAGTGACCTTCGAAGGATAAAATTGTTATCTTCAGACTTGCTTCAGACTGCCTGATATGTACCATCATTAAATGGAAATATACTTAGTAGTAGAATGCGAGCGCCTTGTTCCGTAGCGAACGCATAGTATTGTACTTGTACTGTTCAGCCACTTATCTGACGAGCTGGACTAGCCGTATTATCCGCGGTTCCGGGTCGGTCGTCCGACACTAGCGAATTTGGGTTTTATCCAAGTTTTATCGGGGTTCAATGGGCGTTTCAAGGACGCTGAACGTTGAGGGGGATGCCAAGGTTGACCGCTCCGTTTTCAGGAATTCTCAATATAATCCCCCTCGCGGTGCAGCTCTACGCAATAACAGAACCTGCCTGTGTAATAGTAGTATGTACTTACTTTGCCTTGACTTTGCCAGAGCCAGAGTCCAAGCGACGTCAAATGCACCTGACCGTGTGACTATAAATATTGATGCATTTCCATCTTACACAATGCGCCACCGATGTGATCCCTTTGCGGAGCGTTCGCCGACGCGGGTTATTACATGGATTGTGCGAGCAACACCTGACACTGGGGACGATGTGATAGTCGGCCATTTGTCGACTGGCATTGATTTGTACACTCCATTGGGCCATTGCTTGGGGCTGGCGGTGTTACACCGTTCCTACGTCAAGAAGGATTACGGGCAATTGGCTATTCAATACACCCGGCTTGAGATTGAAGGTTTGCTCAGAGGTACTGCCACTCTATTCCTATTTTCCATTCAAATTTCAAACGTGCTCACATAAACCCCTGGGAAAATAGCATGCGATACATCTGATAACCCCTATTTTACCTCCAAGTTGTTATTAGGTGGTCGGCCAGGATCGAAATTGTCCGACTTCTTAGGTCAACAAGCTGTCTGGCGCCCATCTGAATCATATATAATCTCAGCGGAAGCTTTTTCTGATCCCACATTTCTCTTCACCGAACTATTGCTCACCATGTCGTACGCTGACCTTGCTGTGTTTGAACAGGCTGTGCGTGACCGCATCACCGTTCAAAACATCATCATCTCGTTTACTCTGGTTTCTATCACATCTGTGGTCGTATCTTATCGGCGGGGGCTCATGGTGAGTTCGCCGTGGTGCATCTCTCATCAGCAATGCTTATCCAGAGGGCTAATTTTCTTTTTAAGGCTGTGAGCCACTTCCCAGGCATTCGCGCCCTCTTTCATCCATTAAGTGTGCCGGGTGCCTTCATTCCGACAACCTGGTGGAATCCTGGCATCTACTTCGCGTGGAATTGGCGAAACGCTAGTAAGTATCCTACTATTACTTTGTTCGAAATATTCACGACAAACTATGCAAGTTTATAAATGCTACGAAAACGACACAATCTCATTTGTCCCGATGCTCCTTGGTCCACCTACTTTTTATACCTCAAACCTGGAGGTTGCACGACAACTTGTTTCAGGAACCAATTCCGCAAGAAGCTTCCATAAGCCGGAGGCTGCGAGCAAAACGATTCTGTGCGCATCATTTTCTGAGCTACTTTTGCAACGTTGGCCGACTCTGGGCGCAGACACTGGGGAATGAATCTATTTGTGGCTGACGGCGACCTGTGGAGGAAGCACCGGCGCATCGTGGGACCAGCATTTAACAGCAAACTGTGCGTACTCGGCGCCGTCGTGCAATAATGATACACCACGCCTGTCGAGCGCTGACATTTGTCTTACGCGAAGGTACGAGGCGGTCTGGGCAGAGACCTTGCGTACCTATCGTGAGATGGTGTCCGAAGAAGGCTGGGAGGCGAGGTACAGAATCAGAGTCCCTGTTGTGCAAGCTCTGACATTCAAAGTATAGAGAACATCACTCGTGATTATGGCCTTGCTAACCACCGTGAACTGTGATAGGTCGCGCTCCTAATCATAACAAAGTGTGGCTTCGGCTTTTCGTTCAGTTGGGCCGACCCCGTGCGTACGGCGGACGGGCGCATGGCTCTGCAGGAGGCCTTCCGCGTCATATCAGACGCGAGCCTGACCTCAGCGCTTGTCCCCCGGTGGATGCAGCGCTTTCCATTGCCCAGGTAATTATGTGGGACTCTGTTGAGCGACGCGGCCGTCCTAATCAGTCTTAAACCAGGTTCAAGCAAATTCGCGAGGCTGAGCGCGAGCTCATGGGATTTATGCGTGCGCAGGTAATAGAGCGAAAGGGGGACATCACCGCGCGAGGGACCGGAGCATCTTCGGCAGCCCAAGGTACAAATGTGTTCTCAATGCTTGTGCAAGCAAGTGAAGATGAGGAGAGTAAATTTAAGCTGGACGACTCGGAGCTCGTATGTATCATTTCAATGCGCTCGATATATCTGCGTTATTTATCAGTGCGAATTTCACACAGATCGGCAATGTATTTATTATGCTCTTCGCGGGACACGGTGAGTGAAAGACAATGTGGTGACGAGACGGGGGTCAGACAACTTGACTTAATTATAATCTCATTCAGAGACCACTGCCCACAGCCTGGCATCCACCCTCGGGTTTCTATCGGTGAACAACGATATTCAGGAAGATATCTACGAGCAAATTATTGCGGTAGTTGGCCGTGAGCGTGATCCAGTGAGTCGTCTTTTGTGGCAGATATCCATACTCCGTTTTTTTTATCTCAGCTTTGTAGGTGTACGACGACTATCCCAAGCTCGACAAAGTCCTCGCTACTTTTCTTGAGGCGCTTCGAATGTTTCGTGCGTAAGCTCTCATTGATATGCACACCATCGGTATATATTAACGAAGAAACGGAATAGCATCGGGATATGTCATTGTCCGCCAAGCGTTTGAAGACACCATATTGCAAGTCCCCAATCCACGTGGACGGGAAGGGAGCACAACTATCCCTGTGCCCAAAGGAATGACGGTACGCTGGTGTTGTTGCACGCTATATTCTACCTCTCATATGAGCGCTCTCAGGTGGCCGTTGATATGATTGGCCTTCGTACGTATCCCTCCCCTGCCCCGAACGTGTTCATCCCACCCTAAAAAAACACAGAATACAACCCGCGCTATTTTGATAGCCCAGAAGAGTACAGGCCATCTCGATGGTATGGAATTGCGAACGACTCAGAGGCGTTCACCGCGTTCAGTATAGGCGCGTATCTTCCTCTTTCTAGCAGTAGCCAACCTGCCGCTGACTTTGGGAAGCCGGCCACAGGACCGCGCACATGCATCGGCCGCAAGTTTACAATGATAGAGGCTGTCTGCTTCCTCACGTTGATTCTCCGGGACTACAGGGTTGAGCCGCTGCTCCGCGCAACAGAGACCCTCGCGCAGTGGAAGACGCGGGTGCTGGACGCGAAGATCGGCCTCACCCTCGGTGTCAAGGACGTGCCGCTAACATTTATCCGCCGGGGCAAAGTTTGAGGGCCATAGCACGACTCCCGGTGCCGACATCGCCGAGGACATAGACTATCAAGACGGGATCTTATAGGCTGATGGTGCGGTGCTCTGTTGTATGGGTTCTTTATTTCTGTGAAGTTGTAAGCGTCGATGACAACTTTAATTCACGCATATCCTAGCCTAGGCACTCCTCACTTGGTTGAAATGGGGTGTACGTTATGTCCACCCATGATATGTATTCTAGTATGTATATCCAAATGTCCCTAGTACGCTGATGATTTTGCTATCTTTTTTCGTGAATATATGCTCAATAAAGATGTTGCTCGTGAATTCCATGTTTCCGTTTGAGTGTATGCGATGATAGTACAAAAGAATGCTGTAATGCAAACGAAAGTGATAAAGTTAAACCGAGCAAGCAAATGATGCAAGGAAGCAGGGGAGTGCATAATGGCCCCTATCAAGAAAATGCGAAGGTAATATATAAAGGAAAATGCTTGAGGATGTTTGAAATGCAATATGCTGGTAATGCGTAGGTCTAGATGTAATGCTTAATGCGGTGAGTCATGCCATGCGAATGAAACAGAGGTGAAGGAGCGTTGAGATTATGCGGGCCAGGCCGGATTCAATTAATTTATCAGGGCTGGGCAGGCTAGCGGGCGATACGCAGAGGCGGTCAATTCACGTCTGCGCTGAGCCTGTGTCGTCCCGGAAGAAACCAATGGCGGGCAGAGCGAAGCTGAGGGTGCTGCGCGGGAGGCGCATTTCCGGCAGCGCCGCACCGAAAAGTAGCGTCTCCCCACGCGTTGCCGCGCTCCACTTCGGGGGCGCGCCCGGCAGCCGCCCGATGTGGCGCAAGAGGCGCTTCACCGCGCGCAGCGGGTGGATGAGGTGCGAAAGCGGCAGCGCGTCGAGCTGCAGACGCCGTAGTTGGTGCAGGCGGTGCAGGCGCCGGTGATGGCGCCCGAGGGAAGAACTTGACTGCGAAGCGGCCGAGCGGCGAAGGCTTGCCTGCGGCTGGGGTGGTGACGGCGGGGGTGGTGCCACGGCGATGCTGGGGACCGGCGGTGGGGGTGCGCCTTGAGTCGGGGTGAGTGTCCGACGTCGCGGTAGAAACGGAGGAAGAGAGCTGACATTGTTGCGGCGGGGGCGCCTGCGCCCATAGGGCGTCGTAGTACGCGGGCTCGGGCGATGGAGTTCTTGAGCGCGTAAAATCGTCTTCGCTAGCGAGGGAGCTGGTGGTCGATGGGTCGGAGTAGATCGAGACGGCAGACATCTGCGTCGTAGAGGAGGGCGTCCACATCGTTGGCGAGGTCATTTCCTTGTCTTCCCCCACTGCCGTGATAGCCGAGTCCGGCATGATGACGACGCCGTTGGCGGACAGCGGACTGCTCACGAAGAACATCGATGAGTGGGGGTCGTACTCGATGGCGGTGTGCATGATGGACGTGCCGGGGGAGAACGAGGAGAGGCTCGAGCCGGCGTCGTAGATGCGAGGGCGTGCGATGTTGGTGTTGATCATCAGGCCTCCACGCAAGTCCGGCTTGTTCAGCCGGGCGCCGAAGGTCGTATCGAAGTGCTCAGGCGTGGTAGGCATGGAGGTCTGGGCGGTCTGGGCGGAGGACGGCGTGCTCGAGCGGTCGAAAAGCTCCATGCCAAAGTGGTCCTGCTCGTATTCCGAGTCCGACGAAATCGGCGACTCCACGTCCCAGGTCGCACCACACGAGGAGTACGTGTTCCAAGGCGCGCCGTACGATGACTGCTGCCCGAGGGACGGGGAGGCGAAGACGATGTCCGAAGTAGACTCCTTGCTCCAGCGGGATTTGAGGGGAGAGTCGACGTCGAGATGTGACACAGACTGGCTGGGTGGGGAGCGCGGGCCTGCGTCTTCGGCGTTGCTGCCGGAGGAGGCGCTGTCGATGTCCATCCCGGACTCCCAGGGGCAGCGTGCCATGCTGCCCTCGAACACCACGCCGTCGGAGTAGAAGCTGTTGATGTCCTCGATGGCATAGCGCACCTCGCGCAGCGAGACACGCTCGCGGAAGTCGACTTCCAACATGCGCACGAGGATGTCGTTAATCTCCGGGGAGATGGGGAGAACGGTGGGGAGGAAGCCCATCGGGTCGCGCAGGTACGCTTGGAAGGTGGGGTCCCCTGGCGTCGCAGACTTCCAGGGGTTGCGTCCCGTGGCGAGGTTGAGAAGAATGATCCCCAGGGACCATATGTCGTTCGCCATCGGCGAGTATTTTCCATTGATCGCGAATTCGCCGCCTTGACATTCTAAGAATAGGGGATCAGCGTCTATATCGCCCCATCACCAGTTTCCTTACCTGGACTCATGTGGTAGATACTTCCAGTGCGGAACTCATCGCTGACCTTGTCGGTGGTGGCAAGGCCGAAATCGGTGATGGCGACACGCAGGCCGTCATCGAAGCAGAGAATATTCTCCGGCTTCAGGTCTCGGTGGTAAATGCCGAGAGAGTGGCAGTACTCGACTGCGTCGAGCAGCTGAAGGAAGACGTCCTTGATTAGATGGTCGTCCCCGAGATAGCGGCAGCTATGGAGGATCTGCGTGAAGAGATCGTGATCCGGCGCGTAATCCATGATGATATAAGTATGGTTCCCTTGGTCCACGACGCGGTGCAGAGTGACGACGCCCGGGTGCGCAGAGGCGAGCTGGTGCAAGGCGATTTCGCGTATGTGTATTTGCCGTTGGCGAGTGGGCTGGTTGCCAGATGCGACTAGACATTTGACGGCGTACGACTTGGCTGGGTAGCGAGGGTCCACCGCGCGATACACCACGCCATAGCCACCAACACCGAGAACCTCTACGAGCTCGAGGGAACCTCCATCTATGAGGGTTCCGACAGGAGGATGGATGGGGGAGTTGGCCTGGGGAGCGGTCTTCGAAGACATTGGGAGAAGACCTGGAAACGGAGGGGAGGAGGAGGAGGAGGGTCTGTTAGCACCAGTGCGAACGGGGACTGCGAAGTGAAAAAACGAGATGGAAAGTTGGCAATATATAGTACAAAAACGTGACAGACAGCCCGTTTGTGCGTGTCCACCATGAGGCGACCTATCAAGAAAATCGGCAACTTACTGTGCGGCGTCCGCACGTTGGTGCGTAGCGAGGATTTGGCGAAACGGCCGATGGGTGAGCTGTCGTACTGTTCGGATGTCCAGAAAAGAGACATTCTCCTCGTTTTGCGTTGGTATTTAGCTGCCCTCCGAAGGGATTGCGGAGCTCGGAGGCGGGAACCAGATTAGGAAATACGCATTGGCCACAATACCCACGAGGTGAGCGATGAATCTTATTCGAGAACTCGTCAGCAAGTGAATGGAGTCGTCCATTGCATCGATCCCTGCGTACGAAACCATCCTGCGAGGAAGATCGGGTGTCCGGATCAGGTGCGGTGGATGGGAGTTTTTCCCATTCTATAGCCGAACGCGGGGAAACAAGATATCAAATTATAGCCCATAGCAAAGCAAGCGTTGTCCGAGTGTATCATGATATGGAAGCTGGGCACCTGAACATGGAATGGCCCGGTTCATTCAGGTCGGTTGGACGGCAGAGCGGCCAGGGTATTCCTGCACATATGATCAATAGCCAGTTGCATAAGCGCAACGGCACCTTGAAGGCTTGGATTGCGTGAGTGCCGCAAGGCTAAGTCAGACTCTTGAGAGTAGGACAAAGTGACTCTTCCAGTTTCTTATCCGGGCTGTGATCGACGTTCGAAAGGCCAAAGCAAAATCCAGGCGTCGTTGGAAGCGATACGAGATTGACTTGGCTACATCTGGAAGAACCCATCGATTCCACGGCACCAAAATCTACCAGCATATGTGCTGTAATTAGAGTGTCCCTGTTTCTGTAGGGCACGATCTACATGTCATAGAATGCGCCGCACAACCTGAAATGAGCAATAGTGCGAGCAACAGTGCTCACCGCAGACGATTGCTGCAGGTAATATCGATAAACCTGCTTCCATTGCCAAACGAGTATTGTTTTTCTTCTTCTGAGTGCATTGCGCCATCGTCTATAATAGCGCAATGTCTTCCATTGGACTCAGGAAGCGCCGTTATGTTTTGCATTCATGTTTTGCATTCAAGATGACTTCGGAATGTTATGTTGCGGTTAATGACAGAAAACGCGACTCGAACAAGCGCGATGTGAAACGCCACGCTGTGTTGGCTTGTTGTCCAACACGTGACTGCACGCGTCCTATTTTCGTTTGGTAGCTTCACGTGAGTGGCTTTCTATTTTGCCGAAGTGTCTTCAAAAATCAACGTCGGACCTGAACGGTATTCAGCGCTTGTACTCTAACCTCCACCACCACCTCCACCTTGTGGTATCTTTTATTCAGCGAACTTTCGCCGGCTACGATCGGTCTAGCACAAGTCCAATAGTATTACATCCAAATTCTGCTCACCTCGTGTCCATCGTCGACGCCATCACTCCTCCCAGCATGTCTCTTCGCACATTTACCGTCTTCCAGGATGCCCCATCAGGCGAGGTATCGCAGCCTAAAATTTCACGCCCCAACGCAATGATGACACGCTCTAAAGTCGCCTCGGCCGGAAATATTGCCAATTCCAGCGACCTAGCAGCCATAAACAAGGAGAACTACAATCCTGTCACCGGCGAGCGTGCAGTGCCACTTGGGGGTGGCATAAAGAAGCCTAAGGCGACCGTCCTTGCCACCAAGGCGCTCATAGCTCCTGTCGGAAAGACGAAGAGGGAAAAGGAGGCCTCGGCTGAGTCTGCGACTGAGCCTGAGCAGAAGAAGCGCAAGGCGTCTGCGGGAACTACGTCGAAAACAAAGGCGCCGAAGAAGGATTCTGTGAAGGGTACGAAGAAGACCACTAAACGTACCGGGCTGAAGAAAGTTGCGCCGATGCCCCAGCTTACGGAGGAGGACACCGCGGTCGACGCGGATGCTCGCTGCTATGAGCTCACCGTCAAGCCCCTGGCGGACGTCTCCCAGGCCTATGAGGAGGACGTATTCGGCAGTTTTGCCGCCTGCGCAGGCGCGAGCGCCAGTGCACCGGAAGGCCACGTCAAATTCAGCACAGTTAAGGTTCGTCATCGATATGGATCTGCGATCTTGCAACGTGCTCATATATCTATCTGCAGGAGTCGTCCGTCGAGCCTGAGATTCGTGACTACTACCAACCTGCGTGTGGTGGCTCTTATCCCTCGTCCAGCAGGCGTCTGCTGCGCGCACTATCGCAGGACCCTGCGCCCCGCACCTTCTCGACGCCGGAGCGGAGGCAGATCTATTCTGCATTTACGTTCTCCTCACCGTCTGCTGCGACCACCCGTCCGCTGAAGTCAAAAGTCCTGGAGTCTGTCGACGAAGCTCTGTAACACATGCGCGGCACGCCTCGCTGCAACAAATCAAGATATCGTCAACGACACATATCGCTTGCGTTGATCGGCGTTGCACGTATATTAACGTTTACAGGTTCCCGCGAATTACATGCGTGGCGCTTCGACGATACCACGCCCCCCGTCCATTGGTGCGAGTGCATAAAGCGCTCGCCATCCCCTCCTTTCCACCCTCTCATATTTGCCCCCTCTATTTAATATTTGCATCTCTCCTGGGTTTTGCTACTTCTTGCTTTCCCTGCTTTCCTCGCACACACTCCGGGTCCGATCCACACATGATACACCCCTTCATTTCAACACGATATCCCACCGTCATAGTTGCTGCATATCCCCTCGATTACACTCATCGTTTATACATGTCACGTACCCATTCATTGTATGCGGCTCGTGCTATCATTGACATACATTCTATCTAACTATATATAAATGCTTGCCGCGGTGCTCCTGCGCCTTGTGCATGTCCATTCACCTCTTCTTGGGAGTTGCTACTGGTTACTTGATGCTGTGCGATTCTGTCACTTGGTGAATGCATTCTACGTCGTTCTATGGGCCTGGCAGGGTGGACGGCGCCGTGGTCGCGTTTTACTGCCAACACGGCTCGCTGTGTTCTAATTCCTTCTGGTGCGAACGTTGTCTGGCCTGCCGGCGATTTACTGCATGCTTCACTGATCGTGTTCCGCTTGATGGACGCGCCGCGTCGCGCGACGCGACACGATGCAGTCACGTGCAACTTAGCTTACCGTTTGGGGCACAAATTGAAATTGAAACAGCCAGAAACAGCCGCCGGGTTCCACGCTTGTTCTAACCGTTGTCTGCTCCCTCCAAGGCTTCAACTTGAAAGCTAATCTTTCGCGGTATATGCTCATAACTCTACAAGCATCATTTCCAACTAGACTGGCTCGGAGGACCGCTAAGGGAGAGGCAAGCCGTTCGGGAAAGAGGTTCGGACTTGGCGTCGATAACGCACAAAGAACAGACTCACAGGCAAGACACAGGCGCTATCCGAAATGCGGAGGGGATCTGCTCTCTTTCCCAGACCAAATGAAAGATGCCAGTCTATTATCTATAGGTATGCTTGACTTATGCAGAGACGCCAAACCCAGACAAGAAACTGGCGGTCGGACTCGTTGCTGCTCGTTGACATGGTCAGGTGGCTCCTGTGCGGCGACGCTCTCACGAACTGAAATTTGCATAAGAAGATCGAGACTCGAGACGGGTGATTTCTGAGGCCGCTCGAACGGCCTCACGGCAACGATGCCACTGTACATGTACAGCGTTCTAAGAACTGGGGAAGGGGATGGGATAAAATGGAGGGAAAATGTAATCGAAGAGGTGTAACGGTAGAGGCCGGCGGGTTGTTTGTTTTAGGGGCCCGTGGCTTCTATCTTATCAGGTCAAAGAGATACGCGTATGAGGTACGTTATGTCCAAAACTATACTTGGATCGAAGCAATCGCTTACTCCACCACTTGGATCAATGTCCTTAGGCCGATAGGCCGCTCTCGCTTTCGCCTTGGCTTTCAAGATGCTCGACGACAACTCGACGACGCTTAAGATTAGCAGAAATATAACCTGAAGCTAGCTCGAGAAGCAGCGAACTGAATTTCAGTACAGACCTCTACACATACCCCGCCTATTGATATGGCACTCACTGATGTCCACCGGCGTTCCGAGCGTTGTGTATTGAATGGCTGCCAACACTGGCATTATCCGTCGGCGCCGGCCGTGGCTTATCTTCGATAGACATGGCTACATGTTGCGGTGCCCAGGCGCCAGGAAGGAGATAAGGTGACGACCTTAAGAAGTCGAAGATGCTCGTCTGACTGCTCTCTGTCGCCCTCCTGCCTCTGTCTTCTGCTGCTTCTGGCTGGTCGTGTGCACATACTGAAATTTTCATTTTTCTCGACACACTCAAGCAGCAGAATGGGGATCTTGAAGAAGCTCGAGGTGCCGCACGCACCCGGCCTGACGTACAAGCAGATGTTGCTAACGGTAAGCGTATCCGAGTCTTTGTATTTCAAGCCGTGATATTCAATTTTCACCTCAAATTCACAGAATGACGATCTGGCGCCGGTCCCGGAAGCGCAGTGGACTTGGAAGTCCCTGAACTTTGTCTCTTTGTGCGTCAGGGATCACCAATGTTCTTAGCATTTTCTCATACCCTTGTTCAGCTGGATTGCGGATTCCTTCAATGTCAATACGTACGCCCGTCCTCTGCCTGCTGTGACATTATTTAACGTACACTGGACAGATGGATGATCGCCTCCTCTATGGTCCAACTTGGGCTGTCATGGTGGCAGGCATGGGTCTGCGTTTGGATTGGGTACGGCTTCGTCGCCCCGTTCATCGCCATGAACGCGCGTCCCGGCGCAGTATTTCACGTCACCTTCCCCGTCGTAGCGCGAACAAGCTTTGGTGTGTATGGGAGCTTGTGGTGCACCTTCAACCGTGGAGCTATGGCATGGTGCGTGGTGCCCCGGCATTCCTTCCAAGTTCCGTCATTTATCTGTATTTTCCATGTTCGACGCAGTGTGTGGTACGGTGTGCAGGCGAGCATCGGTGGCGACTGTGTAAAGGTGCTCTTGCGTGCGATGTGGCCCAGCGTCAATGACATCCGTGGGTGTCTACGACTCTACCCTCTCACGATCGCGATCTCATGCACTATGCTATGACCAGCGAACCATATGCCCGCTTCCTCTGGAACGAACACGCGTGATTTTATGTGCTTCTTTCTTTTCTGGTTGATTTCTCTCCCAGCGATTTGGTTTCCCATCCACCAAATGTACGCAACGTCTCCTTATCTAAGTTAGCGTGAGCAGTGCAGTCGCTTATCAAAACAATTAGCCGGCACCTCTTCACACTCAAGTCCATCGTGACCCCCATCGCCGGCATCGTGTTCTTCGTGTGGTGCATTGTGAAGGCGAAGGGTGTCGGGCCGATTATCTCACAGCCGTCGACTCTCCATGGCTCGGAACTCAGTTGGTCAATGGTCGTCAGTCTCATGTCCTGCATCAGCAACATGGCCACACTTGTTACGTACGTAGACTCGTCGTCCTGTTTTATGCAGCGTGGCCTGACTGATGTCTGCGGAATTTAGAAATGCGCCGGACTTTGCGTCGCGCGCGAAGACGCCCGGCGCCGCGCTGTGGCCCCAACTCTTCGCTGTGCCGATTTCGTTCTCCGTAGTCAGCTTCATCGGCATCATAGTCAGCTCCTCATCTCAGGCCATTTACGGGGAGGCAATTTGGTCACCCATTGATCTGCTGGGACGATTCCTGGACGACAGCCCGTCAAGTGCTACCCGCTTTGGGGTACGTACTAAATCGTTTTTTCATTCATTCGGATTTTACTGACGTCATTCTGTGCATGTGCAGGTCTGGTTCATCGCCTTCGCGTTCATCATCGCCCAGGTATTTAATTTCGTTAACAAGTGGGACTGAGACCCTGCGTACTGACGACTCTTCGCCAGCTCGGAACTAACATCTCAGCCAACTCTATCAGCGCAGGCTGTGACCTCACTGCTCTCTGCCCTCGCTTCCTTGTGCGTTTCTTTCCTGTGTCCACCTGACGCACTGTTTGAAATACCCTGACCGGAACTTCCTCTCAGAACATCCGCCGAGGAGGCTACGTCGCCGCCATAGTCGGTATCTGCATGCTCCCCTGGAACCTGCTCAAGAATAGTAACAGCTTCACATCGTACCTCTCGGCCTACTCCGTCTTCTTGAGCTCCATCGCCGGAGTCATGGTGCGTATCCGAGATCTGGAACTAGACTCTGGCTATTTGAATACTGACGCTGCGCCTGTTAGATCACGGACTACTATGTGATCCGGCGTGGACACTACAACGTCGCGGACCTGTACCGTGCGGAGCGGGACAGCTGGTATTATTACACCTACGGCTTTAATTTCCGGTGCGCACCGCTCTCCCCTGCTACTATCCTCGTGGCTTGCTCATCTTTATGCCAGCGCGTATGCAGCGTACATATCTGGCATCCTCATCAACGTTGTTGGGTTCGCGGGTGCCAGTACGCGTGTCTCCGACTTGCCCTAAACCTTTCGCTGACGATGTCTTTAAGCTGGACGCACAGTGCCCCTCGCCGCGACGCGCGTGTACCAGATGTCATTCTTCACTGGATTTGGCGTTTCCGCGCTCATCTACTACACGCTCAACCGCGCCTATCCCGTGCGCGGCGCCGCCGCGAAATGGGAGGAGGTCGACGTGTCTAGCTTCAACGACAGTGCCAGTGCGCGAGCGAGCGTCAGCGATGTCAGCGGCAGCATTAAGTCCAAGATTGAAGCAGAAAACATGTACAAGGCCTAGAGCTACATAAGGCTACATACCCCTCTACGCTTTACTCTTGTCCTTTCTTACATGGAGGCGCGCGTAACCCTCGCCCAAAATATCCTGTATTTCTAGAGTCCCTACTTACATTCTCGCCTTACGTTCGTGTACCATACGAAATAACGAGCCGGTCGTGGCGCGCAGCAGTCGAAACGGTTCGTTGTAGACAGTAGATCCAGGACAGACGAGACAATTTCAACGTCTAGTCGAGGATTGTATTGCAGTGCCCATTCTGTCTATTCAATTCCAACTGGTCACAGCTTGCCTCGGCTAAAACTAGTGCTCTTGCCCGAGGCTCTGAGTAATCTCGGGCAGCAGGCGGACTCGCGGAAAGTAATGGAATGCTAATATAGATATCGACAATAGCAGGCGCTTCCGCCTCGAATCGACTTCTCCATGGGAGGCACCAGATCTAGTCTGACCAGCGCCCCCTTCGCCAACGACCCGCTGAATATCGTCGAATTTTGGCAAGATACTCATCTTTTCATCTTTTTTTTTCCCGTCGATGGCGCGGGCCGCATCGACTTCCCGTACGATATCTCTGTATGCGATATATTTGTCCAATTGCCCATTCCGAAGATCGGACACGGAGTATGTGCCCTGCTCTGTGTACACGCCTGAGTGACCTAGCGGCTTGTACGATGATATGACTGACGTTGAGTAATTCCGAGTAGTATGGTTTCTCCTGTTTGAGCGTTGAGAGGCGTGCGGTAAGACAAAGTTTCATTGCAGGGAGCAAGTAGTAGGCTAGTAATCCAGACACGGGACTAACGTTCAACTTTCGGCGCCGCCAGCGAGGTCCGCCACCTAGCTGTCAAACTACCACGGAGACGTGGCCCTCTATGTTATATTATATATTTTGATATAAATTGTTGCGTCTAAATATACAACACAATTCTCTTCTGAAAATAAGCGTTTGGGCGCCTAATGCATTGACTAAAGTAGGTCATAGCCTCCGTCATGAGCAAGCAACTGCAGGCATGTTGAAAATTCCTCCATAGTATAAGGGCCTAGTATGGCCAGCAAATGCTTGTGAATTACATTCAGAATACAATTTGAATCTATACTTATACAAACTTCTTGTTTAATGTCGTCTCGCGAAGATCTTCGTTTGCCACCATCTTCCGTCGATATCATCTACAAATCCACCTCAGGCTGGATGTTGATAGTCGGAGGCGTCGTCGGCAAGTTCGGCGCAGGCGTCTGCTCTGCCACACCAACATCGGCTGCAGTGATAGTTTCCCCCTCCTCCACGGTGACCTTGCGCTTCCCCTTCGTACTCTCCGCATAATTCTCGTAGAAGTTGTTGGCATCTTTCACATCCAGCTGATCTCCCTCGCCGCGCCTCCCCGGGCCATCCCAGAAGTGGAACGCGTGGCTGTGCACGCCGTACGACGCGGGCACGACCTCGAGCAGATCGCCGCGAGCGATTTCAATCGCGGGGATCTCCGACGCCGGGAGACCGATGAGGTACGCCAGGAGGCAGCGGATGACGGAGGCGTGGCCGATGATCAGTAAATCCTCCTGTTCGCGCTCGAGCTCGATGAGAACAGGCTCCAAGCGCACTGTGAGGCCGTCAATTGAATCAGCGAGAGCTCTGAAGGCTTGAAGGTAAATGCCTCACCACTCAAGTCATGGTAGCTCTCTGCTCGGGGTGCGCGGTAGGAGTATGGGTCTTTGCTGAAGCGATCCCAGTCTTCGGGGTAGTACTTCTTTGCCTGCTCGGGGCTGAGTCCGTCCCAGATCCCAGGGTTAATCTCTAGCATCTGTGGCTTCTCCACCACCTTGACATAGGAAGGCATTGGCGGCCAGTTCTTGCGAAACACGCCGGAGGGGGTCGACGATTGCGAGGCATCGGTATGCGACACGACAACATCTAGCGAGTCCGCTGAGATAATTGGCTGGGGCATGTTGAGCAGGGACATGGGCGATTGTCTCCCTTGTGTAGCGTTAGACGTCGCCACGAAGGGCCATGCCGTGTGGTGCGCTCTTCTGCGTGTAGAAGTCCAAATCTATTCGTGAGGCTCGTTCAGAGGATATTTAAGATGGCAAAATATTAGCATGTGTATTCCGTACCACAAGCTTCCTTCCTGCTGGGTTAATTCCGCGTGCTTCCAGGCTCCTCGCTCGCCGCTCGAGAACGAAATCCTTGAGTTTCTCTGCATATTCCCATCCGGCGGGGGATAGGTCGGAGTCCGCTTTGTAGGAGTGTTCAATTAGCGATTGTCCAGACTAATTGAGGTAAATCCAAGGACAAAGTAGAATGGGTTGTGTGACAAACCCTCGCAAAATAGATTGTCCGAAATGTGTTATGGATGTTCATAAGGAAGAAAACAATTCGCGACTATAATGAGTGCTGAGTTTGAGAGCAGATCTAGTTTACGTGTAAAGACACGTACTTGTAGATAACCTTGGATGTTCTGAACAAGGGTTCGATCGTTAAAACAAAATAGATCGACAAAGCTTAGTCGTCCCTTACATTGAGAATAATCTTTTCTCCGACCTTGAGCGGACAAATGAGGTGAGAGAGATCTAAGAGACATAATTGAGCCTACATTTATGATCTTGATCCAAGGCCATGTTCGCTCCTCCAGTGTCTGATAGTACTTCTCGTGGCCTCTGATCCGCGTATAATAATCCTCGACAGCCTTGTCTGGGTCCCAGTTCTTATACTGTAGAAGGGTGAATATTGGAAGTTCTTAATGAGATATGGAGAACACGTACATCCGGGGATGATATCTTGACGCTTCGGATATTGCTTTCGATGATCTCTTTATTATCGCAGAGAGATTCTGCACGACGGGCCATAATCAGAAGATGACCACCAGAGTAAGAAGTGACAGACTTACCCAGAAGGACTACGTGTATCCCTTCCTTGTCGAACTTCTCCGCCAGTGCCTGTCGTGCAGCTTTGGTCCCATTATTCGCATCGTAGATAACGACTTGGCCACCGTTCGCGAAGCAATCCCAGATCAACTGCTCACACCCGTCTGAGACTTTCTTGCGCAGTGCCATTGTTTCCGCGCTTTTCTCACCTTCTTGCAGATGCATAACGTGAGCCATACTCAACGCGGCGCTCCACCGGCAAGGCTACTCACCGAGCGTGAAGTAATCAGGCGGCAACTTCTGCGCCCCGCCGAGCATCTTGCGGCGGTAGTCTCCCAGTGAGATAACCTGCGTCTTCACCCCCATCCATCGCAGGTATCGTTCGAGGGCGCGCGATATGTGGGTCTTGCCTCGCGCGGGAAGGCCGATGGTGACGACGAGGATCTTTCCGGCATGGAACAATAGCCCCGACGCGGTCGTGTACAGTGGTGCGACCATCCGGGACGACGATTTATCGAGATTGCAAGTCGATTGTCACTGTTCGAGAAATGAGACCAAGCTTGACGATAGATTGATTGTGCTCGGTTGATGCTCGGGAGCAGCTAGGGGCTACAAGCAAGCCACAAAGTGTATTCGACTTGAATACGTTTTATTAATTACATAATCCCGATAATAGGACGCAATGAGACATCAGTACGATTAAGCAGTAGAGCGGGTGCAACCCAAGGCAATATTAAGGTGTCTGGTAATGTGAAGAACGGAAAACATGTATAGCAATAAGCGAGATCAAGGTGAGACGAGCAAATGCAAAGGTCGAAGAAAATATGCCAGAGTGATTGTGTCGTAGATCCATGCATGGATCTTCCACGTCTCGAGCCCAAGGTAAGCGGCGAAACGAAGTCGACCATGAATAAAAAAGGAAGAAAGTATAGCAAGGGACGAGCTAGTACGAGTCAAGGCCCGTAAATGTGTCCGGCGCAGAGGCTCGATAATCTTCCATTTCTTGATCCAGATCAGCTACGGTCACTCTTTTCTTGAGCCGTTTCGGGCCCTTCTTGACTTTGAATCTTCTTGGAGGAATAGGAATTTCTTTCACGGGCGGTGCTGTATTGCGCACAGCGGGTGCAGGATGCGCAACTTTAGGTTGGTAGGGAGTTTGTCGAGGTGCGCTAATAGTGTTGTAAGGATAATGAAGCCTGTCCGAATACCGAATGAAACTCACGGATAGGTTGGCTTGACTAGCATTGGGCCAGAAATTGGATGCGTTTGCGCTGGTGCAGGTGCTAAACGATCGAAGAGAGTCGGTGTTTGAGGAGGCGCTTGAGCTGCACGGGCTGTAGGAGTGTCATCGATGATGATCTCGATTTTTATTGGCCGGCCTGTCGTGTAAATGGTCGTAACGAAGGTTTCCGTCGCATATCAAAGGAAACTCACGTCCATCCACCACCCTTCCATTATACTTTGCGCGAGCGACCAAAGCATCGCCGGGCCGTTGAAAAGTGACGACAGCCATCCCTTTCGATTTTCCTTGCGAGTTGTACACCAGGAACGATTCCTTCAACGGCCCAACAGTCTTATTGAACAACTCCTGCGCAGATCAAAAAGGTGTTGGAGTCCGAAGATGCGAAACGCGGTCGAGGCGCTTACCTCGACCTCTTTCTCCCCGACGTCGACGGGAAGCTTGCTCAAGAATATTGTGCTGCCCGACTCGGCGGGCGCCTTTCCCTTAACACCCACTGTGTTCCCTCGCCAGGCCGGTGCGGCGGTGCCTGCTTGGTTCCCGAGCAATTGTCGTTTCGACCCGTGAAAAGAGTGTAACCTGGCGTATTCATTCGTTCTTGATTGCGTTTGCATTGCTTAAATTGTATATAAGAAGGGTCCCGGCTTGGCTTATATCGAAAAGACTTGGGAAAGCGAGGCTTTCTTGACAAGCACAAGAGGAAAATGGAGGAAACAGAGGCGAAGGTGTTCATCATTCAGTGGCAGGGCGTTGATAAATAACTAACAACAAGTTCATTGACGAATGGAAACCAAACGGACACTTCAAGTTTGTTGCTGAAACCGTCACTGTGAACTGGACACTGAGCTTTGGATGAGCTCTCCACTCACCTTCTACCCCCACACCGCTCTCGGAGACTTTTCAAACGATTCAACTTCTCTTGCGACAGCAGGGCACCGATCTCAGAGTAAGTAGGAACTTGAAATAACTCGGAGCTTCAAGCCGTTAGTGGTTCAGACGAATGAACAAGACATGGCCTGCGCCGCTGTATATGGGTATGCGTTATTTGGGCTGTGAAGGCGACTGCTTCAATTGTCAAGCTGGTTTCCAGTCAGTGTATTTTTGTGTCATGAAAAGCTGATAGCGATAGCGCTAACTCTGGTTCTTTCTCTATGTTTGTTAGTCATTCATTGACTTCTAAAGCCTACATACGCACCCTATGTCCTACTCAAAAAAGGTCAAGGTAGACTACTAGATAAGGAACGGCTTTCACAAGGCTTAACCACCGAATTATTACTCGTCTTTCCCCTCGAACAAGACATGACCCTCTCAATATGGAATCTGAGCCATCGGCGCACGTCAACGCTCCTGACTTGCTCCTGACGCTGAAGTCAAAGCTGCGGACCTCTGCGGACTGCAGATTAGGGTACAAAATGATGCGTACTTTCCAACACCAGTAGCTTCCATTGTCCAATAACATTGGAGACGTCCTAGCCTGAACATTCATCCGAAATTTTACCGAAGCCTGCTTGTCAAAAGATAACGGATCTTGCTATCTCGAGTCGAGTCGGCGCAGGTCGGCGCCCGCATTCCCAGCCTTTGCTTGCCTCGAGGTATATCACAGGGCCTCTGATTTGCAATGCGGACGTAAAACTTGGTGATATTCTGTCCTTCGGCCTCGTGAATTTCTAAGCGGGCTCGCTCTGCCGTTACCTGTTTCATTCCTGGAAAATACTACCGGAATTTTCGGATGGGTTAAAACCACTGCGTATCTCAATCCTCAACTCTCGCGTACCTTCTTGCCCATTTTCCCTCCTCTTACAAGGTTGAGAATGTCCGTGACCATCATGGGCTCTGCGTCTCCTGGGCTTGAGCTTGACAACGACGAAAACTCGGCTTTGGATACGTCGTCTGTCAACGACAATGATCTCTCTAAAATTACGAATGCCGACGCGTATGAGCTCCACCACCTGCCGACCCAGCTCTCAGATAGATCACGAAGGGCTTCCGCTCTAAACCGCTCCGAAATCTCTGTCGGGAAGCGACCTCCCTTTGTCCAAACACTTTCCGCCGATGAGTCTAATTTCCCTACGGATACCGGACGCACACCATCGCAATTGTCTGTAAACGCGTCAACGGAGGAGCGCCAGCCCCTGACTAGACAACAAAAACGCAACAGTCTGTTGCAATTCCTGGCTTTCTGCTTCTCCACCTGGCTCAATGGGTGGAATGATGGAACGCTGGGGCCTTTGCTCCCACGGATTCAAGCCGATTACCGAGTGCGTTGATCGGAACGCTGCAGATATTCGTTCGTTGATTATTTTTCAGCTAGGATTCGCAATTGTGTCTATGATTTTCATTGGAAATTTTACCGTATGTAGAATTTCCATTAGCGGTACAACTTTCTGAAAAATTACCAGGGATATGTGACTGGCGCTGCCTGGAACGTCTGGCTAAATGACCGGTATGGTCTTGGGAAAGTGGGTCGCTTTCTTTATTCAAGCAAGTCCCGCCTTTCTGAACGATTTTCAAAGATAGTTGTCGTAGGAGCCATGTGCCAATTGGCGGCATATGCGGTGTTGATTTCAAGTCCACCTTTTGCTCTCATGGTCTGCGCCTATGTTCTCATTGGTTTCGGTATCTCGATACAGGTTAGTGGCACCCGCTCTTTGAATTTATATTATATTGAAAAACGTAGGGCGCTCAAGCGAATGGATTCGTTGGGAGCCTTCGCCAACATATGTCATTGAAACTGGGAATGATGCACGGCGCCTACGGTATTACGCATCATTTATAGACGAGTGAGAGGAATATCTGACCAGGTGGCTCGCTGTTTTTCCAGGTTTCGGGGCCTTCTCTTCCCCCTTTGCTGCTACTTATTTCTCCTCGCTGGCTAACCGAAAATGGGCCTTTCACTTCATTATATCTGCTGGATTGGCACTGATCAATATCTTGATATTGACGTATGTGTTCCGCTTCCGGCGCCAAGAAGGTATTTACACTTTCAGCTTCGCGTTCCGAATACTCAGTCTCTTGTCACCTTACCCAGATATACTACGCGATGCTGGCCAAGAGCCGAACGCTGATACAACATCTGGGGCCGGAGGGAGCACGTACAAGCAGATATTCAAACTGAAGGCCATGCCTTTGCTGATCATATGGGCCCTGATTTATATCGGCGTCGAAGTCACTCTAGGTGGTACGTTAACGAAGCACTTGCTTTATGGCTTGGGGCCCAAGGCTGAGCATACCCCTAGGTTGGATTGTGACCTTCATCATTCGAGAACGACATGGAGGAGCCAAGGCAGGATACATCTCTTCTGGATTCTTCGGGGGTGAGGATATTTTTTGGATCATTCTGGGCATTCTCTAACATTCCGAGTCAGGTCTTACGGCTGGTCGCATATGCTTGATATGGCTCAATGAAAGGGTCGGCGCGAAGCGAATTGTCTTCATCTACTCACTCATTGCCATTGGGTCAGTAAAGCAAATCTAACGCATGTAGTTATCTGCTCATGAACTATATATACAGCCTAGAACTGACCATCTGGTTTGTCCCCTCCATAATCGGGAACGCCGTGGCTGTAAGCAATCACCATTACTATTACACATGTACGATAATTGAGCTTCTCTCATAGGTCTCCCTGATCGGCGTGGTGCTGGGCCCTATGTTCCCGCTGCTCGTATCCCACATGACGCGCATTCTGCCCCACTGGCTGCTCACGGGGTGCGTCGGACTGGTAGCAGGCCTCGGCATGGCAGGGTCTGCAGCGCTTCCCTTCGCGACAGGGCTCCTCGCCTCGAAGTACGGCATCGGCTCTTTGCAACCTTTGTGAGTTCTCTCAAAGCAAGATTCGCTGCCACTTTCTGACGTTGCGTTCCCCTCGCTTAGGATGGTTTCCATGATGGGTTGCATGGTTTTCGTCTGGGCGCTGGTGCCCAATTCCGCAACGCGCGTTGACTGACCCTGCAGTCGACTATGCAATAGAGCGCCTATATAGATTTTTCTCTTTTATGTATTGTATAGATTGGGGGGGACTCGTTTTGCTTGATATATTGACTGGGTTGCAACATTGTTGTATGTGATGTTTGTCTGAATGCATGTTTCCAAAATCATTCTCGCTGCTAGCGTCAGGGAGACACGTCCCTCTTAGCTCAGTGGTAGAGCGCGTCACTAGTACACTTACCCAGTGTATGACGAGGTCAGTCGTTCAAGTCGGCTAGAGGGAATTAATTTTGTGGGCCCGCTCCTTTTTTTCGGTACATAGCCGAAATTCGAATCCCATTGTCAACTTTAAGGCTCCAACCATATTATATGTATACTGTATATATATGGTTCTTTTCATATGTGTATATGTATATATATGCCTGAAATCCCAAAATGCGGATATACACATACACATATGGTATACTGTACTAATAAAATCAATCTGTCAGGCCCTGTGACCTGTGACCAGATTGACGAAATTATAGTTTCGTCAATGCTCAGAATTGGCTGTGACCTCACAAAAAATATGGCATGTCAAGATTTTTTTTCTAGAAAATACCTTACCAAACTTGCAAATTTTTCATTTAAAACAGAGAAARAAAATCCAGAAAATTGGTCACATTTTATCATTTCGTCAACAGTCCTAAATTCATGGGACACCTGTGACATTTCGTCAAATTTGGAAGGCCTGTGACCTGGGACAGACGAATTGATTATATTAGTACAGTATAGTGATATATACAGTTGTTGAAATTACCTCTCAATCCCTGGAATATCGCCTCCAAATGGTGGACTGAGTACCTGCCTTACCTTGTGGAACCTCCCTTTCTCCAATCAATCATGAATTTGACAAAGGGCAGTGCGAGAAGAGGCTGCCGGACTTGCGTGCGACCTACGTTTGTAGATTTGTCAGCTTTGATCCGGCCAAATTGGGCCGGGCATAGGCCGGATGGTGAATTTCGACGGTGTTTTCAAACTCTTTTGTCAGATGTTTGGCTTGAAATCAGCTTGGAGTCCACTCCATACATTGTTGACACCCTATTGGAATGGAATATTCATAGGAATCAGGCTTAAAAAAATTCTATATGCTAACTGTATATTTTTACTGTATACTGTATATATACAGTATAATACACACTATTAACCGTATCTGTATATTTTCACTTTTTGTCACATACACATATAATATGGTTGGAGCCTTAGTCAACTTTCGAAATTCAATGACTTCATAACACATACTACATAGCATATCGTTCAAGAAGAAACAAGACACTGGACTGCGTCCCGCAAGTATCTCGAAGAGCCTCAGGTTGTGGCGGCGMYTMAAMTTTCGAAATTCAATGACTTCATAACACATACTACATAGCATATCGTTCAAGAAGAAACAAGACACTGGACTGCGTCCCGCAAGTATCTCGAAGAGCCTCAGGTTGTGGCGGCGCTTAAAACCAGTGGCAGGTTCGACTCATAGTCTCGGCGAGTGGGGTTTGTTCTACTTACATATGTCATCGATTCAATATATCCCTTTCTTGCGAGTCCTCTCCAAGTCCTCTCATGTGAAACGTACTTGTCCAACTAGACGATGCACTGGCAGGTATTTGTTCCACGATTTCTTGTTGCACCAAACCAAGTGACCACTTGGTGACCACAGCGCTTTTTGAACTGGCAATTTATATTTGTAGTAACTTCATCCGAGTTCTATCAGCCTACCGCTGACCGCACGTCAGATTGGGGACCATGTCTTGAATCCTACCTAGATTCTGCTTTGTTCCTCTCCCGACAGCCTTTGGAAGCCCAGCAGATGTACAGCAGTCAGCAGAAGCCCAACACGGATGTATTCCTATGTGTTCGCGCCCGAAGAGCAAATGTCAGTACATTTCTCGGGCTAAAATTACCTGCTATCGCACGCCGGAAGTGTCAAAATCATATCATACGATTCTCATTTATTGCGACAAATGCACTGCCTTTAGGAACCTTTTCCCATGGCCTTCGCTCGGACGCTCTAATGCTTCACTGGGCTTCCGTGTCTTCACTTCAACTATTCTTCGAATACTACGGCTCACGGATGTCTTCCGTTCCCACCGACGCTCTGCGACCCGTTGAAGGCAGTCGTGGAACCATCTACGTTGTCGTGATTACCTTGTTTATGATAATTGTTGTCTCCAAAGTTGCAGCATACCGGCGAAATTTGAAGGTATGTGTTCATCCTGCGCTTGATTGTGCCGTTGATATACCAACGCGCCGCTCTGCAGGCTGTAAGCTCCTTGCCAGGCTTTCGCGTTCCCTTCCATCCGAACAGCCTACTGGGAGTGTTTATTCCGACGACATGGTGGAATCCTAGCTTTTACTTCGTTTGGAAGTGGCGCGATTATAGTGAGCGCATGTCTCTGCCCGCCGGAGTTGGTCGAATTAAACATTGACGCCCCCCAGCCTATAAACATTTCGGAAATGATACCGTCTCATATGTACCATTTTTTCTAGGCCCACCGGCATTTTATACTGCCAATCTTGATGTGCTCCGGCAAGTGGCGTCGAGCAGCGGAGGGAGGAGTTTTTATAAATCACCGGCATCTAGTGGCGCACTTATGTACGCTTCTACCGTTCTCTTCTCGTCGCGTATGTATTAATAACGACTTCAAAAAGCCAGTGGGGAATGAGTCTTGTTACTGCTGACGGCGATGTGTGGAGGAAACATCGGCGCATCATGGGCCCGGCATTCAACAATAAGCTGTCCGTATTCTTATATATATTCCGCCGAGCACAAATTACTCATGATTTCGTCAAGATACGAAGCAGTATGGAGAGAAACCGTGAAGATGTACCACGAAATGGTGGCCGATGAAGGGTGGACTACCAAGGGACGCATTGATGTTTCTGCGGTACAGAGCTTGACGTTCAAAGTGAGTTTATTTGACAAGTTAAATATGTTTATCGTACTGGGGTCAACTAATGCATATTTTAGTTAGCACTCTTGATCATCGGGAAATGTGGCTTTGGATTTCCATTCAACTGGTCTGACCCAGCTAGAACGCCAGATGGAAAGATGTCTCTGCAAGAGGCATTGCGCATTGTAACCGAAAAATTCCTCATCACTACATTCGTTCCCAAATGGATACAAATGCTTCCGTTGAGGGTGTAAGTGTTAGCGATAGTTCTCTCCTGGCTGTTGCTCTCTGTTCGTCATATGGCGCTCACAAAGGCGATGATGCCCATTTCAGATTCCAAGAAGGTTTTGAGGCTAAAGAGAAGCTCATGGAGTTCATGCAAGAGCAAGTGACTGAGCGCAAGGCTGATGTGAACACGGGAGGAGTTGTCCACGCAAGCGACGCTTTCTCCATGCTTGTTGAAGCCAGTGAAAACGAGGAAGCAAAATACAGGATGGACGATTCCGAACTGGTGAGCACATGCATTTAACTTTTTTTCAGCTGACTGACCCGAGCGTAGATCGGCAACGTCTTTATTATGCTCTTCGCGGGACATGGTAGGTGGCTGCGGAGCAGTTCGCGTGAAAGGGTACTCAATATGGCTATCGTAGAAACCACTGCTCATAGTCTGTCCGCAACGCTTGGTTTTCTTTCGGTATACACCGATCTACAGGAAGAGATTTATCAACAAATTACCTCAGTGGTTGGATACGAGCGTGATCCAGTGAGTTAGTATTTTCTTCATTCAATTGTTCTCAGTTTGACATGTCATTCTTAGGTGTACGATGATTATCCTAAATTGAACAAAGTTCTTGCTGCATTTTTCGAGGGACTACGGCTATTCCGTGCGTACCACCTATATCTCATAGTCACGTCAACCGTACTAATTTGCGCCCGCAGCGAGTGGGTATCTTATGATTCGAGAGGCCTTTGAAGATACCATGTTGCAGGTCCCCAATCCCCATGGAGAGGATGGGGTCAAAACTCTTCATGTGCCCAAGGGAACCGAGGTACTGATCTTGCAAACCGTTTTCTTCTGTGTTTAAAATATGTTGAACATATGTATTATTTTTTACCAGGTAATCGTTGATATGATTGGAGTCCGTAAGTGACCTACTTTTGTTTTTGTTTTTGTCTGTCAATTTTGGAATACTTATTCAAATAACATAGATTACAACCCCCGCTATTTTGAAAGCCCTAAAGAATTCAGACCATCACGATGGCATGAAGTTTCAAGCGATTCGGAAGCTTTTACTGCTTTCAGTATAGGTGAGTAACTTACCGCAGCCAAACCGCAGCAAGGATATGTCCAATTGATTATATCTGTTTATTACTAGGACCTCGCACTTGCATCGGCCGCAAATTCGCCACCACAGAGGCCGTCGCCTTCTTAACAATGCTTTTGAAGGACTACAAGGTGGAGCCGCTATTGAAAGGAAAGGAGACACCAGAGCAGTGGAAAGCAAGAGTCTTGGACGGTAGGCTAGGGCTCACACTTGGTGTCAAGGAAGTACCCGTTACTTTTGTTCGTCGGAGGGGGCCGTGACTACGCTGTTGACGTTGAACGTTGAACATCGAATATTTAATAAGTGTCTTTGTAGCTTGTTTGCAGCGCAAGCTCACTTCTCAGAGTCATACATGTAACATAGGTCATGACACTGCTAAATTTCAATATCAATGGCCAAATCGATAACCTTCAGCTTCTGCCTTCAAAAATTAAGATCTAAGTCGGGACTCAGTCTCGGATTTCGGAGAGCGATGGAATCTTAGAAACCTTACAGCCACCGGCTTCGCCCTTGCGGCTTGCGGCTTGCCAAAAATCAAAAAGTTGCATTGAAAACAAACAAAAAATAAGATAAACAGTTGATTCCCGCTAGCCGACTTGAACGACTGACCTCGTCATATACAAGATATGTATACTAGTGACGCGCTCTACCACTGAGCTAAGAGGGATATATTGAACATACAACAATAATGTCACATCATAATGTCACGCAACACTCCGCATTTGCCGCCATGTGCACACTGGCAGGCAATTCGAATTCAACGTCAACTTCCATGCATAACATCCTGAGGAAACCTTTTCGTCCTTCGAACTCCAGAAGAAACCCATCAGAAGAAGAAACGAGCATGAATCTTCAACATGCATCATCATCGAGAACAATGGCGATGGCCACCAATAATCTACGTCAGACCAATAATTCTCCAACTTGGTCATCCAGTTCAAGTTTGACGCCGGTTCAACGTCCTCAGCAACAAGTTCAGCCACAGCCTATGACAGCACCGGAACAGTACTGGGCTACACGCGCTCTGCGTGCCGAAGCACTTCTTGAGGCCCATCTTACGCACAAGAAAGAGGTACAGACGGTGGGGGAGGCTCACGATGTCAGACGAGAAGTCCGTATGTTCTAGGTCATTCAGATGAGTTTGCTCACTACGGGATGGCATATAGCGGGAAATCGGTGCTCTTGCGAAGGAGTATAAAGAAAAACATGCTTCATTAGAAGGGCTCCTGGTGTGTCACTTCGCTTCCTCTATTACTGAAATTCGACCTGATCAAGAAATAGCATTTCCTTTTTGTCCTCATCTCAATTCTCGTCCTGGTCATCATATATCTTACCACGCACTTTACACGCCACTCGCTGCTAATGCAGGATAAACAACAGGAAAGGTGGTGGTCTGCAATCGGAGCATCGCATTTCACGATTCCCGTCCTTTCGCCTTTTACCTCAGTGGTTTGTCGGAATTTATCATATTTGACAAAATATAACCTGTACTCCCCTCCCTATGCTAGATTGAACAAGAAACATCGGCAATCGGCGTCCGGGTTATAGGAACGTTGGCTGCTATTACTGCATGTCTGGCGTACTTCGCATTTCGACACTGGCTAGCGAAACAGCCGAAATCGCCGGCCACGGCCTCCACTTCCAGCGTCACAAACACGGCTATGGCTACCATCTCACGCGCCATTATCTGACAAGTTCTCTATTCCTAAATGACTCCCTGGACAAGGGCTATTAGGACTCTCGCTAGCTATCTGGGTGCGGAAGGTTTAATTTGATACCGGACATCCAAACCAAGAGGCGTCACTCGTCCTAGAAATGAAGTGCACACTGACAGTCACCATCCACGGGGCTTCCTTCTCCTCCACCAATATTGTCCATTGGCTGCCAAGATTCAATAGGCCTATCGCCTATCATACATACTCTCGGTTTTCCGTCACCAACTCTGGGGCTGGGTCAAATGTGGCGACCTATCGGTCTTCGTCTCGGGATATCATTACTGCCGCGTTTGTAATGACATCGATGCAAGAACACCATCTTGCTTTCTAGCTATGTATTACCTCACGCCGCGGAAATACAGGAGGCTGGCAGACTAGCCGCATTTTTATCACGAGTGGCCCTCAAGCTCCGATAGTCAAGCAACGTCAGTCTCTGAAAACACTGGAAGAAAGATGTACATCTGCCAATGGCTTGTGAAAACTCCCAATTTATCCAAGCTGTCTCCCGTTGAATTTTCGAGACGGCTTTTCATGCATTCCTCGCTTGGCACCCCACCGTCGGTAAAATTTCGGCGTGCTTGCAACATATAAGCTCTGTTCATCGTATAAAGAATCACTGCGAGGGTAAATCGTCTTTCACTCACCACGCACGTACGATGGTGCTATTCAGAGGCTCTCCTTGGTGGGTTTAGCGGCTATAATGACTTTCGCTTCTCGGTATCCCGCGACGATAGACATCCCGCACGATCACCCTCTGATATATTTTCATGGTCGTGGGGACTCGTCTCCCGGGACATGGTAGTAAGTGCCTTTCCAATTCCTTGCAAATCTTTGCCGACTAATTGTCTGTCTATATTCCGTAGGAACGGCTCCGACTTCAAAGTCAACATCGAAAACCTCAAATCCTTCGCGCTCAACCTTGGTCCGCACACAACCGCCCCGTTCGCCTCCGTGGGCGTGTCCATCACCGGTGCACCGTTCTCCACGTTCAACGCCTCAGCAGGCCTCAACGACATCCCGCTCGACGTTGTGACTTCCCTCGTCACCGTGAATGTGGCGCAGACCCTCGTACGGATCAACGTCGAAGGCTCGGTTAGCAACCGAATTAACCTGGAGAATATCACGCTGAACGCGGTATGGGCGCCGGTTATTGGTCCCACTTTGTGAGAATGGTCGGTCACGAGTGGGACAGGATGCGATTATCCGCCCATACACGCCATCCGACCTGACGTTCCAGGTCATTGCCAATTCGTTTTCGTCGCTTCGGCACTAAATTTCGAGGGCTGCAATATCGCGATTCGTGATGCCCATTCGATGGTGGATACTTAGGGATATCTCCTCCCAATAGGCGTGGACCAAGCATAGCCCTTCATATTACGTCCAGGTTTTCCTCGAGAGCTGGGGTTTTCCTCCGCCGCCGAATCAGGTCCTGACAAATGGTCCTGACAAATAGTCGTTGTGTATGATATAGCGAGTGTTCTAAAAGACCGTGATACATCGTACTCTACAGTGCGCATAAATATCTAACTGGGGCTCATTTGCGTGCGCCTGCTTTACGCGTCGCCTTGACATACGGCAGTTGAAGATTGATGCCCTCGAATGGTGCCAACGAGCGCACGAAGCTCGACAACTCGGAATTGACCCTGAAGGGCTCTGTCCTGTGCGTCAGGCTCGCCGTCACCAGCCGGGAGCCTTCGCAGCCGCGGATGTAGATCGTCGACCGCAGGTGGCACATCGCATTGAATAACTCCCGTGGCCAGTGCTCCGGGACGGCCGTATCGACGAGCAGCGCCCTGAGCTTCGGCAGGAGGTGCACGGGCATGTCCTCCGCGTGGCTTTCGCGGTGCGCCGTGCGCAAACACTCCAGCACGTCCGGCATGCCCCCGTCGTCCACGAGGCGCAGAAAGTCGAGGCCGGGCATCGCGCGGAAGCAGTTCGGGATCTCGAAGTCGACGAGCGCAACGGAGTGTAGCTCGAGCTGGATCAGTGTGCACGCGGACGCCTTGACGAAGTGCGTGATATCCTCCGCGGAGTCCTGGTAGCGGTTGTGCGCTTTCGACCGGGAGAAAACCTGCGCGGCAAGACGGAGGAACTTCAGCACCGGCATCTGGAAGTGCGAGAGCATGGCGGTGATGTCGTCGCCGCCCATGAGGATCAGCGTGCGCAAGCTGTGGAGGATAACTCTCTTCGTCGATCGAGAACGCCGTTGAATCGTCCGCCGGCAGGCTAGAATTAAAGTCCTGAGCTGGGGACAGGAGACGACGATCCAGACGCAGTCGATAGCATCTGAATAGCCTCCATCAAGATGGAGATACTCGAGCTGGTTCCAGGGTGCTTGAATGGATAAACGGGTGATACGGTTCTTCAGGTTGATAGTCAGGTGGGTGAGGGCGGATAAATGTGTCAATGTTATTGGGTCGGTTTCACGCAAGGAGGCAATCGATCCGCCCTGGCTTTCCGACCGGTCAATGACCAGCTCCTTGAGTGAGCCCCAATACTTCTTGTGGACATAGTCGGCGCCAAAAAGTTGTCGCACAAACTCAGGCACGACAAAGAGCCGCTTCAAAGGCACCCTCCAGGCAACGTCGCGAAGATTGAGTATAATTTTAATATTTGAGGGTAGAGGGGCGTTTTTTCGGCTAAGGATGCAAGCAGACATGGCAGGCTCGTGGGGCGTCCTGAGGAAACGAGATATCATGGGCCGATGGGAGTCTTTTTCATGGGGCGTCAGATATACGAGCAAGTCATTTGGCCATAGGCTAGGGATGCTGACAGCGACCCTTCGCCAGAATCGACATACTCGGGAAACCACGATAAACTCCTCCGGTATAAGGAGGAATATTCTCTCCCAAACTTCGGGAGGAATACGGCGCACCAGCGAAAGGGAGGTGACATACGCGTGTCTACGCATTCGAAGAAGTTTTTCCACCTGAACAGTAGCAATCCCAGAATCAGCCGTTTCGAGTCGTATAATCTGCAACGCATTGTTGATGTCCGCAACCCGTCTTTGGAAGCTCGTGATTTCTTTGTTGCTCAGTGGGGTGGAACTGTGGTTCATTAATGGCCGTGGTGGAGCCATCTTGACGGGCCCTGGGCCTGAACAAAGGATATCACATCTTCGCCAATGAGCAACATGGAATGCCTGCGTACCTTGGGCAGGAGTTCAAATTCAAGTTACGGTAGGTCCAGTGCGGGCTTCGAGTCTGTGGCAACACAACCTTTCATGGCGCTTTATATATAACAAATGACTGCAAGCGAGGTGGCATTGAACAATGGAATTTACTTCTGCCACATGGATCGAGGGGGTAGTCGTAGAATCAGTGATCGTGGAGATTCCGCGACAAAGTTGAAACATCTAAGTATATTTCTTCAGCTTGAAGCTTGAGCTTGAACCATGCACGATTCACTCACCTTTTGGTTCAATGCAGGAGTAAATTTCGATTGCCAACTGGGTGGAGTGCCAGGGAATAACGGAGTTCGCATAATCCGGTCCATATTTGGTGTTCTTCAAAGCGGTGGCCATTTGAAGGCCATTTGCTTTGCAACAGATTGGTGACTTGTTTGAAGTATGTGGCCTGGTGCAAGCGGCGATTGACGCGGCGCAGAGCCACTCGGACTAATACGGCCGGCATGTGATCGCGCCAGCTCCGTCGTCGTACTATTATTAGCTTGTTATTAGCTTCAAAATTCGAGCTTTCCTCGTTGTGCCAACGATGCGCAAGATATGCGAAATTGATACCTTTTAGATTATTATCACAGTTTTGTCGTTCTTCAAGTCGTAGCTTCAATGTTCAAACGTTCAGACTCGAGCGCCTTCAGATAATACAATATTGGACTATTGTTTGATTACTGTGTGGCTTATTCAAGTCGTAAAATCACACAAAAATGAGAATCAGGGAAATGTACATTATTATATATAGGCGGATAGGCGCTAGCCTTCGGTTTATCTAATTCCAATCATCCACACGGGTGAGGGATGGACAGCCTTCACTAGGCTCGGAAGAGAACCGAGTCTCAACAAACACTTTCTCTACCCCAGACAAGCGTTTGTCGAACGCGTCGTACAGCTGTGGCATATCCTCGAGCGGAACGCGATGGGTTATTATGCTATGAAAACTAAACTCAGTTACTGCTAATATGAAGATGTTCGACGTACAACGTAGGATCAAATTTGCCGGTCATGATGTAATTGTGAAGAATTTCCTCCCAATAAAGGTGGACGGGCGCCTGCCCATTTCCGATGAGCCTTATTGATGCCATGTCATTTCGAACTTCGACCTTAATTTGTAGTGCTGGATAGAACACACCTCACTCCCTTTTCCATGAGAGCACCAACGTTGACACCGTTTGCAAATCCAGCGTACGCCGCAATAATTCCGCACTTGCCCTGTTTCCTGACGGATACAATCATTTCATTCAAAGTTTCTGGAGAATCTGTTTCGAGCATCATCAATTTCTGGACTTTGTGAAGCACCGTCTTGGGCTCGTGGAAGGTTCCTAGTACGACCTTTACTAAGTATGGGAATAAACTGTTTGATGAGATAATTACCACAATCCAATGCTACATCTAAGCCACGGGGAACGAGCTCATATATCCGTTTCGTGACATCCGAGTGCTGAGAAAAATCAATGGTTTCGATTCCCAACTTTTCTTCCGCGAACTTTAGACGCTCGGGGACTCTATCGATGGCGATGATCCGCGACGCGCCCTTGAGCTGGCACCAACGGGCGGCATACATTCCGATTGGTCCCAAACCCTACATAAAATATTCCAGTGTCAGAAATACGAATAAGGAGAAATGATGGACGTACCCAGACCCCAACAACATCCCCCTCTTCCACGCCCGTATCGACAACGGCATGGTAGCTAGTGGGAAGGATGTCTGAGAGATAAATCGCTTTTTCATCGGAAACGCCATCGGGAATTGGCAAAAGGTTAACGTCTCCCTTCGGCACGCGGACAAACTCCGCCTGTCCGCCAGGGAAGCCTCCTGTAAAATGGGAGTAGCCAAAGAAGCCTGCGTCGCGTTGACCATACATAGCATTTTGTAGTCTGAAAGCGATTAATCAATACTTAATATCATGCAACATAAGGTACGTAAGTGAAAGTGGCATACGAGGAATTGTTCGTCCTATCGCAGAATGATGACAGCTTTTTTTTGCAGTATTCGCAGTTTCCGCAAGCAATTTGGAAGGATGCCACGACACGCTGGCCAGGGCGGATGTGGGACACCATAGGCCCGACTTTGTCGACAACTCCCATGAACTGATATGCGAAGGCATGTCTGTATAAGCGCATGATGAATTGTGAATGGCCAATGAATAGAACTTACCTCGTGGCCTAGGATGTCCCCCTTCTGCATC
Organism: Hypholoma sublateritium FD-334 SS-4; assembly: GCA_000827495.1. Taxonomy (NCBI): domain Eukaryota; kingdom Fungi; phylum Basidiomycota; class Agaricomycetes; order Agaricales; family Strophariaceae; genus Hypholoma; species Hypholoma sublateritium. The sequence continues at coordinate 72,523 of KN817558.1, forward strand.
GCCATAATTTCGGCATGATATCTTCGTAAAATCAGACATCTGCAAAGTAACTTGCAATCATATGCCTACAAATGGAGATCCGAACCACATATGGTTGTCCCAGTGACTCTCACGATGACATCTTCGGGCTCTGTGATGGCGGGTACCGGGGCGTCGACCATGCGCACGTCTTTATTTCCAAACCACGCCAGGGCTCGCATCCGAGAGCCATCCGACGCGGGTTCATATTCTGGATGAACCTCTGTTCCGATAGTTCCAAGATACTGAATATACAGCATTAAGCGATGTGGATGATATCATGCATGTTGAATCAAGACGACCTACACTTTGAGCAGCGTTGGCAGCAGCTTGCATTGTGTTTATACAGTAAGATTATATGCTTAGGAGGTGTAGAATCAGAGAGGGTAACTAAATTGAGTCAAATGCCTTATATTGTGCGAGGTGGATGACCACCCTGTGACATCATGGAGCGACGACTCATACTTTGCTCATATTGTTCTCTTGATCACTAAATCGTAGCTAAATATGCACCTAGGTCGCCAAACATGGATCGAGGGAATGACTGAGTACCGGCTTACTCCACATGTTGGATTTGTTCCCTCTTAGGTGAAGAGCGAGACAAGCCGTCGTAAGCTTGTCGTAAGCATTGCCTAAACGTTAGATTTCACAAGTGCCACTAATTACATCATAATCCCTAAATACGGATTCGGCACGGATGACGGCCGGGTGGGCGCCTATGCAAAATTGTACATCGCCTGCCTAGCTCAATCGGATAGAGCGTCAGACTCTTAAGGCAGGGCGACCAACCTACAAATTATCTGAAGGCTGCGAGTTCGACCCTCGCGGTGGGCTAACTGGTTATAATCCGAACTTTTTAGATAAAAATTTGCATCCTCCACCGGTTCAAATCCATTTTTTCTCTCCGAGTCCTTGTCCTGACTCCTAATGGCCTAACTCTTGACTAGTTGACTAGTGCCTCTTGAGACCGTTGCTCTACCCTCGGTCTCCGTAGTCTGGCTCTCTGCACCGAGGCTCAATTTTCAAAGATATAGTATTTTAAACATATCGTAAATCCTAATTGTCAATGACAGATACTACAATATAGCCTGTAGTACCAACTTCAAGAGCCTGGTATTACTACTAGTAGTCTCCGCTCAAGTTCCGACGAATAAACGTAACGGGGACATCCCTGACCCCGAGGGTGACTTCAAGGTTAGCACATAGTATTCTCTCCCTCCATTGCTCTTTTGTTTCTCCTTTGTCCAGAATTGGCTCTACCTTATAGTCTCTCAGGAGCATTGTGAAGAAGCAGACAACCTCGGTGGTAGCGAATTTCCTCCCAATGCACGTACGAGGCCCTAGTAGGGAAAAGTAGAGTAGTTTACTGTTTAGTAACAAGTAAATAGCTTATATAACAGTATACTCGCCTACACTGAAAGCGTAAAAAGTCTCCGAATCATTCGAAGTACCATACCACCTCGATGGCCTGTACTCTTCAGGGTCATCGAACTGGCGATGATTGTAGTCTGGTGTTTGGTATGAACAATTTATTTCTGAGTAGAGAATTGGTCACTTACGTGCTCCAATCAGGTCGAGAACTATCTAGAAGAGTTTCAGAGTAAATGTGTGCACTGTGATTAGATCCCGAGAGTAATCACCTGAGTACCTTTGGAAATAGGCAGGGACATCACACCCTCCTCTCCTTTTGGTTTGGATATCTGCAAAATTGTGTCTTCGGACGCTTCCCGAAGCATGATATAGGCAGGAGCTGGGATGCACATGTATGTGAGTGTGTATGTAAAATGAGATGCAAGATTGATAGTTAACGTACGGAACATCCGCAGGGATTCGAAGAACGCAGCAAGAACTTTGTTCAATGTTGTATAATCATCGTATACCTGCACGACATCATGACACTTAGAAATTTGAAAGGTAAGTAGTACCACAACTCACTGGATCTCGTTCAAACCCAATCACCGATATTATATGCTCATATATTTCTTCTTGTAAGTCATCGTGAACAGAAAGAAGCGCAATTGTTATTGCGATACTGCGAGCAGTGGTCTCTGACAGAAATAATTTAATTCTGAAGTGTACGACAAAATTCCAGTCAAATTATGCCCACCGTGGCCTGCAAACAGCATTATGAACACATTTCCAATCTGAACAAATCCTCTCAGCACTCGTATATAGCTATGAAGAAAGCTTGCGTACTCACAAGTTCCGAGTCGTCTAGCTTCAATTTATCATCTTCGCATTCGCTGGCTGCTACGAGCATAGAGAATGCGTCGCGGTCCCTGTCCAATTCCACAGACCCTCTAGCGTTGATGCCCGCCTTCCGGTCTGCCACACTCTCCTGCATGAACTTCATAAGTTCCTGTCGTGCTTCCCAAGCTTCCTTGAATCTAGGGAGAATTTAACGAGATCTGGTTAGAACTACACTGAGTGATCTTGGGGAAGATCATTCTGCTCAGAGCATTCACATTTTGACAGGTAATTTACGCATCCATAGAGGGGCAAATGTTGAGATGGCGAAAGTATCTGCTGCGATACGCAGCGCTTGCTGAACAGTCATCCTCCCGTCTGCAGTGCGTGGTGGGTCGGACCAGCCGAATGAAAACCCAAAGCCACACTTTCCTATGATTAGAAGTGCGAACTGAATTTTTGGTAATTTAACAGGGAAAAACGCACAAACAGTCAGGATTGAACTCACTTTTGTAGACAAGGTTTGCACCGCGGAGACATTGACACGATCTTTTGAGATCCATCCCTCTTCAGATACCATTTCACAGTAGGTCTTGAGAGTTTCTACCCAAACGGACTCATATCTTTGCGTGACATGAAATATATCAGTTATATTCCAAACGCAATAGGTTGACGAACAATTTAGAATTAAACGCAGGTCCCATGATGCGACGGTGTTTTCTCCAGACATCTCGGTCGGCGATAAGGAGGTTCATTCCCCACTGGCTATGTTGACGGTTATCAGTTCGAGCTCGAGGACAAGAAATAAAACATAAGGTTACACACAGAAATAGCTGAACGGAAGCATCAGGTTTGTGGAAGCTCTTCGAACTATTGCTCGCCAAAAGCTGGTGAATCACGTCGAGATTTCCAGTATAGATTGTCGGTGGGCCAAGAAGAAACGGTACAATTGAGATAGTGTCATTTCCGAACTGCGTATAAACTTGGAATTTTTATGTCAAGGTCAGACAACAGAATTTAGTTCAATATTCTCACCCTTATGGCGCCAATGCCACAGGAAGTTGATGCCAGGGTTCCACCACGTCGTTGGAAATACGACACCAGGTAAGCTTAATGTTGGGTGAAAGGGAACGCGAAGCCCTGGTAAGTGGTTCACTGCCTTCAAAATTTAATATCAAAATCGTCCCGGAACTTGAGATAAGTGACAAGGTTGTAATACTTACTTGGAGTCCGCGTCGATAAGAAGCTGCTTTGGAAGCAAGCAATAGTAAGAGGACAGTGAAGACGAAAGCTGGGATGCTCATATGGACGCTTCGTAAGGATTGAACTGTGTTAGCATCATAGACGCTTCTGTCAGCGGTGGTAGACATGACTGTTGGCGTTATGCAAGCAACATATCAAGCTTGATAGTAAATGAAGGCAAGGTTTATATCAGTACTAGAACACCTGCCATGATTCCCAATCCCGTGATTCCCTTGAGCGCTAATAATACTTTTCAGTCTTTAATTGCCCTTCGAAAAGTAGAATAAGATATTACATCGCAGGAAAAGACATTTGCCGAAGCATACATAATTGATGCGAGTGACACAGAACAACAGGCTCAGACCTAATCAAGTTTCCTTCGACGAACAAAGGTAACTGGAACATCTTCGACTCCGAGAGTGAGTTCAAGCTTCGCGGATAGGACTCTCTTTCTCCATATTTCCTTTGTTTCGTCCTTTTGAAGCACTGGCTCCAGTTTATAGTCCCTCAGAAGCATCGTGAGGAATCCTACAGCCTCTGTAGTCGCAAATTTACGGCCGATGCACTGTCGAGGGCCTACAGATAGTAGAAACGCGTTAGTAGCGAGTACGTAGCATATTACTTCAGCTGAAGACTCGCCGATACTGAATGCCGAAAAGGCCTCGGAGTCATGTGCGACGTCGTACCACCGCGATGGCCTGTACTCGTCCGGAGAATCAAAGTACCGTGGATTGTATTCTATGTGAAATCACTTAGGAATCATGTATGACGGGACGTGAGAGGGGGTGCTTACGGAGTCCGATCATGTCAACTATCAGCTGGAACGGGAGGTGATCAGCCTTGAAGTAGTAGTAGAGGCTATCGACGAATTTACCGTGGTTCCTTTGGGCACGGGCAACGCAGTGACCCCTTCTTCACCTAATGGGTTTGGTACCTGCAATACGGTGTCTTCAAAGGCTTCTCTGACGAGTTGATACGCAGCAGCTAGTTAATCGGCGTGCGTTGGTGTTTATCCACTAATATTTCCGCAAGTAATAAATTACATACGAAAGATTCGCAAAGTCTCAAGAAATGCCGCAAGGACTTTGTTGAGCCTGGAATAATCTTCATATACCTATTTTGTAATGGTTGAACTGAAATAACACAGAAAAAAAATAGAAACAAAATTTACCGGATCCCGTTGATTTCCAGCTACAGATATAATTTGTTGATAGACTTCATCCTGTATTTCATGATGTATAGAAAGGAGCCCGATTGTAGCCGCAAGAGCGCGTGCAGTGGTCTCTACAGATATGTGTAAGTGTAACTTAGATCTTGGAAATGCGATGCATACCATGGCCTGCAAATAGCATAATATACACATTTCCAATCTACGCAAAACTGGTCAGCTGGTGCATAAGTAAGCATAGTCATTACACGTACCAGCTCCGAGTCGTCCAATTTGTATTTCGCCTCCTCGTTCTCCGAGGCTTCAACCAGCATGGAAAACACGTCAAGTGCTGCGATCCCCTGGGAACGGATCTCGACCTTCCGCTCCGCCACCTGCGCTTGCATGAATGTTTTGAGCTCATGCGTTGCCTCCCTAGCTTCTGTGAATCTGAGATACCGTGACAATGCCGGAAATTTTTGGGAAGGTTAGTGAAATGCATAATAACATAAAACATAAATGGGACAAGTAAAGGCCAGATTCACCTTTTGAACGGCAGCGCCTTCATCCACCAGGGGGTAAACAGGGTGACAATAAATGAGTCTGCTGAGATGCGCAGTGCTTCTTGCACAGACATGCGCCCATCAGATGTCCGTGCGGGATCAGCCCACTTGAATGGAAACCCAAAGCCACACTTTCCGATAATTAGAAGGGCAAACTAGAGTATACAGGTAGTAGTCAGTGGACCTCCGCACGTCTTAGATACATAAAACGCGGTATTATTAACGTACCTTGACAGTCAATGCTTGCGCCGCAGGTATATTGATCTGGTCCTGTGTGCTCCACCCTTCCTCAGCAACCATTTCACGGTAGGTCTTCAAACTTTCTGTCCAAACCGCATCGTATCTGTGCATGAGGAATTAAGACTCGCACATGTACGTGCTGCGCGAAAGCGATGGCAGTATACAGAAATACAAACACTCACAGTTTATTTGTGAAAGCAGGGCCCATGATGCGTCGGTGTTTCCTCCAGACGTCATGATCAGCCACGACAATGTTCATTCCCCAGCGCCTACTCGCGTGGCCCTCAGTGTCAATCAGTCAAGGGAAAGGACAAAACGAAACACACGTAAATATCTCTCCCGCAGATTCCGACTTGTGGAAGCTTCTTCCGCCGCTGCTGGCTGCGACTTGCCTAAGAACGTCGATATTGGAGGTGTACAGCATTGGCGCCCCAAAGAAAAGAGGGACCATCGAGATAGTGTCGTTTCCATAGTATGAATATACTTGGGGGTGATCAACATACGCATTTAAGACTCGCGAAGGTACGGGCGCTCACAAGTACGACGCCATTTCCAGAGGAAGCTAATGCCAGGATTCCACCAGGCTGTTGGAAGCAAGACACCAGGTATACTGAACGGGTGGAAGACAGTGCGGATTCCGGGAAGGTAGTTCACCGCCTGCCAGTTGAAGGGAGCGGTGATTAGTCAAAAATCTCCACATGTACGCAGAAGGACTCGCCTGGAGCCCTCGTCGGTACGATAGTGCGTTCGCTGTGATGAATAATACAGTGAGCGCAACAAGGATGTTAATGACGGTTGTATGGGAGACTTCATGCAAAATATAAGTGATAGTGCGGGTGAAGGAGCCTGCGGGAGACATGGTCCCGGCTGTCCAGAACCCCAAGTAGCTGGCCAATGGGTGATCGATGTCGATGAGGGTTCTGAGTTCGCCGTGAAGACACTGAAGAATCACTGGCTGATCAGCAGCAGTGCATGCAAAATTATGAGCAAAGAATGGGAACTTAGAAAGTGGTCATCGCATAGTTGAGGAGCGGCAATCAAAATGCCATGAAGGTTCGAGAGGGCCTGGGACTGTCATACACCAAATGGGGCTCTCCCAGTCGGCGCAGATGAGCGTTATCATGCAGTACCTGTTACAGCTACAACATACCGTCTCCACTGCTTGTGCGCCTTTCAAAGTTCTACGCACGCGTGATATCGCCAGTTTCACCAGGCGCTCGTGTACATGTGTAAAAATGATCAGCTGAGAGTGTTAGATGTATATCAAAATGTTATTTTACTACGTATGTCAGCACCTTTGTCCGAAGAGAAGATACCATACCAGTGGTACATCACCCCGCAGTCAAGAGCCGTACCGTAACTAGATATTCTTCCGCCGAACAAAGTCCACTGGAACATCCTCAACACCAAGAGTAAGACCAAGTTTTGCAGACAGTACTCTCTTTTTCCATTGCTCCTTTGTTTCACCCTTTTTCATTACTGGCTCCATTTTGTAGTCTTTCAGGAGCATCGTGAGGAAGCAAACAGCCTCTGTAGTTGCGAATTTGTGGCCAATGCATTGTCGAGGTCCTAAGAGAGACATGGTCAACATTCACAGCGTTTCTAAGGAAGCCTGCCGTGGACTGAATCGAGCACGAGCGCTCACCATTGCTAAATGCATAAAACGCCTCTGGTTCATGCGCGACTTCGTACCACCGTGAAGGTCTGTACTCTTCCGGATCGTCAAAGTAGCGGGGATTGTATTCTGCAATAAATTATGAGCAATAGATTTGAAAGTCATCTCCCGAATTACGAGATAAACTCACGAATTCCAATCATGTCCACAATCACCTGCGGGGAGTTAGCTATGAGCAGCAAACGAAGTCGAGGAGGAACCCACTACTGTTCCTTTGGGCACAGGCACGGCGGTGGCTCCTTCCTCGCCCGTAGGCACCCGCAGTACGGTGTCTTCGAAGGCTTCCCTGACCATGAAATACGCAGGAGCTATTAAACACGCGCCTCAGTATATTCCGATAAATGACAGGAAAGCTACGTACGAAAAATTCGCAGCGTCTCCAGAAACGCTGCGAGAACTTTGTTGAGTTTGATATAATCTTGATACACCTGTAATCTCTTGAGACCAAAAGGTATACAGGACAAAGTCCAGTACTTACGGGGTCACGTTCCTGTCCAACCACTGACATAATTTGCTGGTAAATTTCTTCCTGCAGATCATCATATAGTGCAAGGAATCCGATTGTGGCGGACAGACTGCGTGCAGTGGTCTCTGAATAATAATCAATCAGAACTTAGGATCGAATGTAAATAATGCGGCCCTCACCGTGGCCGGCAAACAGCATAATAAACACATTTCCAATCTATGGGAAAATGGTTAATCAGATTCAAGACATACATTATCAATACGCACTATCTCCGAGTCGTCCATCCTGTATTTCACTTCTTCGTTCTCGCTGGCCTTAACAAGCATGGAGAACGCATCATTCCCAGCAGACCCCCGAGCCCTGATATCCGCTTTGCGCTCCGCCACCTGTGTTTGCATGAACGCCAAAAGCTCGGTCGTCGCCTCCGCGACCTCTTTAAACCTGGAGAACATCGTGCGTAGATTAGCACCAGCAGCGTTAGCGATATTTTGAATCGACCTTTTGAATGGCAGTATCTTTATCCACCAGGGGACAAATAGGGAGACTTTGAACGAATCTGCCGAGATGCGCAATGCCTCCTGCACTGCCATGCGTCCGTCTGCGGTCCGTGCTGGCTCGGCCCAGCTGAATTGGAATCCGAAGCCGCACTTGCCGATGATCAAGAGCGCTAACTAAATTATTTTTAGAAATCAAGCTTGGATACACGCTATGATCAGCTCACCTTGAAAGTCAAACTTTGCACCGCGGGGATGCTGATTCGGTCTTGTGTACTCCACCCTTCTTCGGCTACCATTTCGCGATAGGTCTTCAACGTTTCTGCCCAAACCACCTCGTATCTTATTTGACCGTTGTGATATGTACGGATCAAGCATGAGTGCAGGTACGCACAGTATACTGGTGAACGCAGGCCCCATGATGCGTCTGTGCTTCCTCCAAACGTGTGTATTCGCCACAAAGATATTCATTCCCCATCGCCTGTGCGTGTGTGTGTCAGTGTTGACTTAGATAATATCAGAACAATACGTACAGAACTATTTGGCCCGTCAATGAAGCCTTCGATTTATGGAACTTCTTCCCTCCGGAGCTTCCTATGACTTGCCGGACCACGTCGAGATTGCTGGTGTACAACGTCGCTGGGCCAACGAAGAACGGAACAAGAGAGATGGTGTCACAGCCATAGTATGCGTACACTCGAGAGTAATCAGACCAAGTAGTTTCCTGGGGGAGGAGTGTGGACTCACTACTACGGCGCCATTTCCACATGAAGCTAAGGCCGGGGTTCCACCACGTCGTCGGAATCACGGCACCTGGGCCGCTGAATGGATGGAAGGGGACGCGCAGCCCTGGAATATAGTTGACCGCCTTCAGGAGAGTATCAGTCGCTCCACCCAACATCCACCCGAAGAAACACATACCTGGAGCGCCCGTCGATACCACAATGCCTGAAAGACAATCGAGATCGACGCAAGTGCTATGAGCACGCCCAGAATGTTTGTGCGAGTGCTTTCAACCGGGAAGATTTGATATATGTTGAGATAGGCGCTGACAGTCGCAGACATGGCAGCGAGACCAATGGTTTATAGCAACCTGCACAATGGTTACGGTAGTTGATAGTGAAGCGTACGACACACTGGGGAGGGATTGAGAAAGCTGTGAAGAGCACAAGGGAGAGCACCTTGGACGTGCGTGGGGTCTGAAGATCTGAAGAGGCTAGTGATATTACTTCCCACTGAAATTAATGCCGTAATGGCTGACAACTTGAAGATTTGAGTGTTCGTGACCCTTAACCTGGGGGTTGTTCATCGGATGCGCCATGAGAATCGAAGTCCTCCAAATATGGCCACATGTTATCGGTTCCACCTTCGATAAAGAGATATACCTTATGACTGATAAAATTAATCAACATCTAATGTTCTAAGCCGAACAAAGCCCACATCATTAAAATTGAATACGCCGGAGGCCGTCTCTTCATAGGTCACGAATGCCGGAGCGGGCTTCAAATCTAGGTAGTCGTCCCAGTCGAGCGAAGTGCGCGGTGTCCAGCCTGTACAACACAGCAAAATTGCCTCCTCACTTACCCGCCAAAGCGTCGGGGCTTGCTCAGTCTCTCCCGCGCCTCACAAACGTGACTAGAACATCCTGCACGGTCAACGTAAGAGCTAGTCGGCGGTCAAGCACTCTTAATGACCACTGGGCCCTCGTTTCGCCCCCACTCAGGATGAGCTCCACCCTGTATTCTCGGAGGTGCATTGCGAGGAAGCGAACGGCCTCAGTCTCCGCGAATTCGCGCCCGATACACACGCGGTAACCTACGGGGGTAAATGTCAAGATTAGCATAGAGAATGGACGATGGAAGACAAAAGTAGATAGAGGGGGGACAATCACTTATAATGAATGCGGTGCCAATGCCGTCGCTCTCGTGCGCGATACCGTACCACCGTGCTGGCCTGAATCCCTCTGGGTTGAGGAAGTAGCGTGGGTTGTATTCAGCTCGCCGAGTGTCAGCAATCACGGCGATCCCAAGCGCAGATTGTATTCGAGTCCAGGAGAATCTGTCAGATTACTTAGACAGGCCAACCACGTCGACAAAGACGTAGGGGAGGTCATAAATAAAGCAATCAGATGAAAAACGAACAGCAGTGGCACACCGTAGTTCCTTTGGGAACGGGGACCGCATGAGTCCCTCACTTCCCTTTTGAATTTGGGATCCGCAAGATAGATGCTCGTGTCAGAACATATCTGGGAGATTTCATAACGGTCATTGTTCGTGTGCAAGCCGCGGTGAACAGGGAGATGCACGCGAAACATTCGCATGGTCCCTAGAAAGGCGGCGAGAACTTTATCTAGGTTGGCGTAATCGTCAACCTCCTAAGCGGTGGTGAGAGGAAGGACACGGTAAATTAAAATGATACACACTGGGTCACGCTCATCGCCAACTACTGACACGATCTGGTGGTATAGATCCCCTGCAGATTGTCGTGTAAGGCAAGAAAAGCGATTGAAGCGGGCAGGGTACGCGCTGTGGACTCTGACGCAGATATCGAGTCCTTGGCCTGTGACCAGCAATTTGTGGTGAACCTACCATCACCTGCCAGAAGCCTGATGAACGCGTTCCCGATTCGCGAATTGCGTGAACTGGAGTGTGAGGGTTGGGATTATGAAAGTGCGCACCAACTCGGAGTCGTCCAGCTTGACCTCGCTCTCAGTGGCCTGAATAAGCATCGAAAACGCATCCGTCCTCTGTGTGGATCTGCTGGATCCAACATCCGCCTTCCGCTCCGCAAACTGCTCCCGCACGAGCGCCCCTACTTCGCCCTCTGTCTGGCTTAAATCTGAGGTTCACATTGATTTCGTGTTCGAAGGGAGGGCAGAGGTGAGGTCCACCAGGGGAGCGGCAGCCGCAGCAGCCACCGTGGCACGAACAATGCCCCTGCAGCGCCATCCGCCCATCCGTGGTACGCAGGGATTCGTCCCAAGCGAAGTGACAACGAAAACCGCACTTCGCGATGACCAAATGCGTAGCCTGTGGTCATTGTCTTGTTGTAAGGTGGGCGACGCGTGCGTAGAGAGGAGCAACAAAAAGGTTGAATGTTAGGGTCTGCAACACGGGGACAGTGGCGTGGGCCTGCGTAGCCCATCCCTCTTCTGCAGCCATCTCGCGGTACGTCTTGCGTGTCTCGGCACATATACCGCCTTGTAGCTGCAGAAGTGATTGAGACACCGGAATGTTCATCACGGTGCGCATATATGCACAGTTTGTTGTTGAAGGCAGGGTCCATGATACGTCGGTGCTTCCGTCACATACTGCCGCTCGCCGCGAGGATATTCATTCCCTTATGGCTGTTGGGATGTCAATTGCAATGGGGAGAGAGAGAAAAAATCTGTGAGACGTACGCTCTGTCCTCGGTCGCGTCCTTTAGTTTGTGAAATCCCCTACCGCCGCCTCCCATAGAATCTAGTGGGCCACATCCTTGTCACGAGTGTATGTGGCGGGTTTTACGGGAAAAATAAGGACGAATAAGATCGTGTCGATACCATAATTGTCGATAAACTGCAATGTTATTTGTGTGGTTTGTTGACGCGAAGCATTATGGTACTCACTGGTGTTGCGCTAGTTTCCACGAGAAGTCGAAATCAGGGTCCCACCACGTCGTAAGAATGAATGCACCGGGTAGGGTGGATGGATGGAAATGAGCACGAACTCTTGGAATGTAGCCTACAGCCTTTCACAAAAAGGATACTCGTTCAATATGCATGCATTCAAGGCCCATTTCCCCATGAGCGCGTGTACCCTCAGCCCACGGCTGTATTTCCCAATATGTTCCCGACATGCTGCGAAACGTTGGCGGGGTTGGCTGTCACTTGGTTGGTCTCGGCCAAGGCCTTGTGCCACCTTGAGATGAACTTACTAAGGGTCATGAGTCCGCGACACTCGGGAAATGACTCGATAAACCGCAACACGATGCTTAATGAAAGATAGAGCGTGTGATTTGAGGCTGGGCGCATTGTGTAACGAATAATAATCGTTTGGGGGAAGGGAAGTTACAGCACTGCGGCTGTTGCACAGCAGTCCGATGGACCGGGTTGCGCTGAAATCGCGGAGCTTGAAATTCTTGCGCCGTGTTGTGCTTCAAGTGGATTCAGAAGTTGGGGTTCAGAGAAACTTGGTGAACAATTAGTGAAACTCATGTCATTGCAAGGCATTTCATTTACATGTACATTGCTTCGGTGATACCAAGTACAGATAGCTGGCTGTGTTTATACGACAATAGCCACTGAATAATCTCAACTCCTCCGACGAACAAACTTTACCGGGACATCCTTGACACCAAGAGTAATCCCAAGTTTAGCATCCAGCACGCGTTCCTTCCACTGCGTCGTTGTCTCCTTTCCGCGCAGCGTAGGCACGATCCTGTAGTCCCGCAGGAGCATGGTGAGGAAGCACACAGCCTCCGTAGTAGCAAACTTGCGGCCGATACACGTCCGGGGGCCTATGAGTATTTGATTTAACTATTAGGGATAAGAATGCGAGATTGAGACGCGCCTATGCTGAATGCTGTGAACGCCTCAGATTCGATAGGCATGCCGTACCAACGCGAGGGCCGGTACTCCTTCGGGTTGTCGAAGTAGCGCGGGTTGTATTCTGAGTTAGGTAACATATGACATGTTTGAGGCGTTCTGGTAGATACCAGGAGGGGATAAGATACGTACGAAGCCCAATCATGTCGACGACGACCTGTGAAATGATCGGGGATGAGGGAGACGGGGGGCGATCGTGAAACTTAGTATGCATACCAAAGTCCCCTTGGGTACAGGGATTGTCTTATCCCCCTCTTCGCCCCGCGGGTTGGGGATCTGGAGTACTGTGTCCTCAAATGCCGTTCGAATCAGCAGATATCCCGATGCTACCATGATACACATGATGAGCATTGACGCGGAAACTAACAGCTGACCGTATACGTACGGAATAATCGCAGAGCCTCTAAAAATGCGGAGAGGACTTTGTCAAGTTTCCCATAGTCGCCGTGCACCTAGGAGACTGTAATGATACAGGAGAGAGATATGACGCGAAGAGCCACTCACCGGGTCACGCTCATGCCCAACCACTTCAACGATCTGTTGGTATATTTCTTCCTGTAAATCGTCGTTCATGGCAAGAAAACCAATTGTTCCCGCAAGGGTGTGAGCGGTGGTTTCTGTGGCATTTTTAGAGTTCTACGGTATGCACTTAACAGTGTCATTGTGCGCTTACCGTGTCCCGCCAGAAGCATGATAAACACATTGCCGATCTAGAGGTAAATCAGTAGATATAATCATCTTGGATTCATGATAAATATTGTGAAACTAATGCTCACCAGTTCCGAGTCATCCAGCTTAAATTTACCCTTCTCATTCTCGCTAGCTTCGACAAGCATGGAGAATGCGTTGGTGTCCTGAGCAGAGTCTGTACAGCCTTGTGACCTGATGTCGGCCTTGCGATCTGCCACCTGCTTCTGCATGAATTCCATAATTTCCTTGTTTGCCTCGTTGAGTTCTCTAAATCTGTATAGACAGCCACAGTTCAATCAGCTTGTGCATTGTCAAGAGTATAATCAGGCTAGCCTTTTGAAAGGCAGCTTCCGGACCCATTTGGGCACGAAAGAGGTGATTAAGATCGTTTCTGAGACGACACGGAATGCCTCCTGCAGAGACATGCGTCCGTCTGCTGTGCGTACGGGTTCGGACCAACTGAAGGAGAAACCAAAGCCGCATTTTGAAATGACTAAGAGCGCTACCTGGAGGCTGTACTATTGAGAGGGAGTCACGGTCTTAAGGAAGAGAGAAACTGACCTTGAACGTCAGTGCTTGCACTACGGGAACGCTGATTTGGTCTCTCCCGGCCCATCCCTCATCTGCGACCATATCGCGGTAGGTACGCAGTGTTGTTATCCACACCGCCTCATACCTTGCCGCGTAATCGGTAAGAACACTGGGGTCAGTTAATGTTCACGTTAGAAATTACGCACAGCTTATTGTTGAACGCGGGGCCCATGATGCGCCTATGCTTTCTCCAGACCTCTCCCTCGGCAGCAACAAGGTTCATTCCCCATTGCCTATACCAAAGGTCAGCGGCGCGAAGGAGGGCCGGAAAAATCGACCGCACTTGATCCCCGTACTGGCTTCCGGTGGCTTATGGAACCCCTTCGTCCCGCCGCTCGCTGTGACTTGTCGCACCACATCAATGTTGGCTGTGTGAATGGCCGATGGGCCCACGAGCAGCGATATAAACGATATGGTATCGTTCCCGTACCGTTCATAGACTTTAAAAAATGAGCATTATCAATATCTACATGAGCTGGCACGAGAAAGCTCACCGGTATGACGACGTTTCCACGCGAAGGCAAAGCCGGGGTTCCACCACGTTGACGGAATGAATGCACCTGGGAGCGTGAATGGATGAAAGGCGGCGCGGACGCCTGGGATGCAGCCAACAACCTGCGAGTTCCCTGTGAGAGCCCTGATCCAAAAGCGTGCCAAACACGCACCTTGAGTCCTCGTCGGTACGCCAGTATCTTGGAAACAACGAACACAAGAAACAAAGCGATAAGTATGTTTTGAACAGTGATACGGTTTTTGTCGACCGGCGGCATAGCTATATGAGGGTTCGCGGACGACATAGCCCAAATCCAACAGTAAAAAAGTTGAGGGCAAAAGCGAGGTATGCCAGGTCGTGGAAGGCGACGGTTTTCTGCGAAGGATATCAAGTTGATAAAACCATCTCGTCGACAATTTCAAGGGCTTTGGCATTGAAACGGATGATCGTGGCACCGAATGAATTTGATTCTTATCCATGTATCGTGTCCACAGTATTCCTCGAGATTCCTCGACCCTGACGTTTCAGACTGCCCGGCGAGTCGCTTCGAGTCCACACTGACATTTACTTACAGCAGATTGGTGGCGGCCCAGATATCCGCGCGAGCAGGCCTAGCGGCGGCCGTGCTTTCGTGGGTAGACAAGCCGCAAGTGAAATTTAAGTGCTTCAAGCTCTAACGGTAGGGAACACGCAGCGGAGAGTCGCCGAGACAGACGCGAGCGTGATCTCGAGCGTCCGCGGACTCCGGAGTTCGTCGGATCAGCCAGCCAGCGCTACCTTTCTCCTCCCGCCTGCACATCCGGCGCTTATACTTACTAGTAGCAATACGGGACTTGTAGTCTTGTACAGAACGCGTTTTACACACAAAAAAAAACACTAAATATCCCCATCCTCACTGCATACCTGGCCCCTGGCCCACAATGAATATGTGGCTCACAAAAAAATATTTAAGCAAAAACGATTTAAACCGACGACGGGACTCGAACCCGCAGCCTCTGCCTGAATTCCAACCTCTCATCGATAGGAAAGCAACGCACTACCTTTGTGCTACGACGGCTTATGTCGGCGGCGGCGGCGGGCCCACTCTCAGATTCGCGCAACGTAAACGCCATATACAAATGAAGCAAAGAGGGGCATGAAGAGGCCAATAACGAAAACAAAGTAGTCAGGTAGGCAACAAGAAGGCCAAGTTTACGTTGCATCCGGGACGGTCGGTAGTACACAGAATTGCTTACATCAATTGACTTGCCAGCTCCTCTTGGCCGCTTTTCTCTTGTGGTTGGTCCTCGTCGTACTGGTCGGCTGGCAGATACCGGAGGTTAAGCCATTAGCAAGTAATACAGATGTGATTGTGTGCAGACAGTAAGGAGCCCCCGTGGATAATGAGACAGTGGAAATAGGATTGAAGCAAGGAAGAGACGAGCACCTCCGATCCAAAAATAAACGCATTGGTGTGTTCGCGCGCCGCCCCAATACGAATCTCAAACTGTTATTCAAGGCAGCGTCGATTTCCATCGTCCTCTTCCGCCTTGCTGAGAACTACCAGAGCTGTTCTGATAGGGACATCTACGCTAACTCCGACGGCCTAACAACTGAATGCTCGTGCAGGAAACAATAATTTAAGGTAGAGAAAATATGATATGGTCGTCATCACGTTGGGTGACTGATGTGTGACCTTCTGCCAAAATGTGGCAGCTCCGTCACGTTTTCGGCCAGTTTTCGAGGACAAAATCGAATGGGGCATCACATTGAGCAACCTTATGAGAAATCTGTTCTCGCCAAGTTTTTTAAATACAAATTGCGCTACTTTTGGCGAAGACGAATTTCCATCTGATGCGCAACTGAGACTGCCCCATACAAGTTTTGTCAATTTAGAGTCGTCGCCCGCCAAATTATGTCACGCTCTCCACGTGATGACGACCATATCATATTTTCTCTACCTTAAGTAAAACGAACACGATCATCATGTGGACTCAGAATCAAAGGGCTACTAATAGTTAATGTAAGATATATAATGCGTGCGTCAAAAAAGACCACACGAACACGGGCGAAATAGTACATGATGCATGTCCGAGCATGCAACTATGCATCCTCGTCCTCTACTTCCTCTATCCGGGCATTGCGACTGTGCGGCCGAGAGTCCTCTGATCCTGCAACTTCTTCAATGAAGGCACCCCCATTATCCTTGTGCTTGTCAGCGGACGACTTCTTCGATTTCTTGTCGCCTTTTTTCTTCTTGGTCTTTGTTTTTGGGAGATCCCATTCCCAGAGAGGAATAAATGAATCAACCTGGGATAATGAGGTAAGCACAACGTGTTAATCCAACTATCAGAAGTGACGCACGAATCCAACGTCAGCGAAGAGCTGAGGGAATATCCATATTCCGGGACTCGCGACGACGATGGTGATGATGTAGAAAATGAGGCGAACAATGGCAAGCGCGAAGAAGAGCCCAATAAGACCGAGCATCCCCATGCTCAGATACCACACGCCAAGGCGCATGATGGGTGGCCACAGCGGGAACATAACGCCAGCCAGCATTATCGCAACCATCAGGATGCCTCCAGCATATGTCGTCCACTGCGAACCCTCGTAGAACCAAGCGTAGTACTCTTCGGGGCCGAACATCTGCTCGGGGATGATCTGGAGCGCCTTCGGCGAGGCTGACGAGGATCCTGTGGGGGCGCCACGCTGGACGCGGAGGAAGAACGCATAGGCGTTAACGGACTGAAGCAGTGTCTGCGCTTCAGCCTCGGAGGTGACCTTTTGTGCGCCTTTCACTTTGGCGAAGGCGGGAGAGAGAAGTGCTTTGATGGCAGACTTTCCTGTTGGGTGGTCAGCGACGTGCCCCCGCGTTGATGACCGCCGGTGGCGCACCTTTGAAGTAGTCCAGACGTTTTCCGTTCAGAGCGCCGACGCGGATTTTCATGCCCGCGCCACCTCCTCGCAAAAACTGGGCAACTTTCTTGACATCAGGGGGAGCTTTTGCTTGCTGTTCCATTTCGGTCGACCGAGCGACTTCAGTTGTGGTGTTCTCTTTAGACAATTCAACACAAGATGGACAAGGGTGCTCAGCGAGAGATACTTACGATCTACAGGCGCAGATAACGCGCAACTGCCGATGGAGCCCGGCTGCGGTGGGGAGAGTGGTTGGTTGAAGAAAGAAAGCTTGTGTGCTGGCGAAGGGCACGGGCACGGGCACGGACACGTCACAACACTTGACGCGACGGTACACTACACAGCCACATCTAATCTCGGCACTGTCAACTCGCTGTGCACAAACACATTACACGCAGTAAGTACTATTCCAGGTTGAAGGGGTGATATTTTTCTGCGTTGCGATGCCACTACACAGGTAATTGACTTTACAATTCAAGGTGGAGTTGGAAGCCTCCACCAAACGTGATTGACCAATGACTTCAGACTGACAGCAGGTTGCCAACTACTCTGCCGCTGTCGGCTGACTTGTTGTGGCAAGTACTGCTTTACCTACAACGATGCACTGAGCAAGCCGGTAGTATTTTAAATTGTGAAGGGTAAATATTGGTACTGACCGGTGCTGTTGGTGAGTCTCCAGAGATCTGGCGGAATTTACCTCCCCCGATTCAATGGAGTAGGCATACCAAAAGTATATTACTATCCACGTTGGTCCACGTCGGGTTGCTGGGTTGAGTCCCAGTTGAGCAAACCTCCCTCGTAAACGGGCTATTTGTACCGATATTTATTGGTTTATTATAAAAAGAGCAAGTTTCTGCTCAGGCGCATCTAGATGCGAAGCTCTGCCAACTGTGAATATTCCGACCGATCAGAGTGGGATGATTCCAAGTCCCATCGCATATGTCACTTACGATGCCAAGGCTGAGGCTGATGTGTAAGTGTAGCCCACCACTCAGGGATAAACATAACATATCCGCGCGTAGATCTTGCCGCCGACCTTATGGACGGCATCGGCCACGTTCTTCCGCCCACTGGATGTTTAGAGTCCCACAAGTCGGAAGCATGAGGCCATTCGGTTCTGAAAGATGGTGTCAGCCTCACGCGATGCTGTGGACGTACCCTTGGTGGGTGATCAAAACGCCTTCCACGACGATCACATCACTCCGACGCCGCCTGCGATGCGCTGAACGTAATACTCCTTGATGAACTCGGCTGGGTATGCGATTCCTCGTCAATCGTCAACGCCGAGATCATGATGTGGTTCTGCAGGGTGCTCGTGCCGATTTTGAGAGGGGTGAAAAGGGTTTAAGTTGACATCGTTTCAATCTGAGTGGAATTCGAGGGTGGTGGAAAAACGAAACGGGCGGCTGTAGTAGCCGGTTGGCATCGAACAGACAAACCAGCGGAGCTTTATTGAAAAATGGCGTGATAGAGTATTGGACAAAAGGCCATGGAAGATACTTGGAAGACGATTTAGTAGCTTTGTACATTTGATAACACAATCGATCTCTGCATTGCCGCTGCGTGCGTAGGCTTTGTGATATTGGAACCTAAAAAAATTCTCGTGGCGGCGAGGTTGCTTATTGAGATATAAATTTTGGGGACTACTGACTGCATGATACCAAACTTCATAATCTTATGCCTTCCCACCCCTGAGATCTGCTTGTTAGTCGTTACATTGTTCGTGATATATCATATAGATAGTCGAATCTTGGTTGTGTCGTTAAATAAGAAGGCAAAACCCGGCATGTCAGTTCGTGTTGCAATATGTTTCGAGTCGGTGAGGGAATCGTTGTGTTGTCGTATTTCGGTCGTTCAGAAGCTGAAACGGTGTCGTCTATGTCGAGCAGTTTTTAAGAATGGCAGACCAGAATTCGACGCGCCGAGGAAGGCAAGCATTTGGATATGTTACATCGATTCCACCTGACGAGGAGGGTAGTCAAGGACATGTCGCGATGTCGGAGTCGGTGGGGGAGGCGCTTACAGAGCTCGTACTGGGGTGACGCGTCCAGACGCGAACGGCACCGTCATGACTGCCAGCAGCGAAGGTGAACGGGTCGGAAGCGGCATGATTCCAAGCCATGCATGTCATGTCCCCGCCATGCGCTTGTGCACGGATGAAGTGTAGCAGTGCCCCAGATTCTTGATCCCAGATATGTATGTCACCGGCTAAGTTAAAGTCAGGGAGCAGCAGAAACGCAACCGACGAAATAGCTAACCCTTTCCAGCACAGAGTACCAGTTCGTTGTTTGGCCCGCCGAAGTAACTTGGGCCGGCAAAGTCGACGAGTACTTTGGGCATGTATGTGTGGCTGCACTATAGCATCAGCAGGGAGTCGCAAACGATGACAAGCAAGATAAGCACCGGAGCGTGAGCCTGGAAGTGGTGACCGTGTTGGTTTCCCTGTCCTTGACGAGCTCTAATTTCCACAGCTGAGGGGGCGCCTGAATGAAATAGGCTGTTAGCTAGACGAAGTAACGAAAACGCCCGGGTGTGACCTTATGCTCATAGCTAACCAAAGCAACGAGGCCGCTGTGCGCTGTTTGAGCTACAGTGATGTCCTTGACGTCTTCAAGCACAGGGGTCAAGCTGGAGAGACGGATCAGATAATAAACTTACGGAAATCAGACGAGAACATACTTCTCTATCTGCTTCGTTGCCATATTATATACTAGGCGAAAAGGGTGTTTTAGTGGATATAGTTGTACATGCGAATAATTCACTCACCAACCAACCGTTTCTCAACGCGTGATTTACTTGGCTGTAGATTATTCGGCGAGCGAAGCAGTGGACCTACGCCCAGCAGACGCTGAGAGTCTGGGGTGATCGCTACGTCATGTAGCTTCATGTTTCCAAAGTCATACCAATCAAGAACCTAGATGTAATCATGGGTAAGTAAACACAACTAGTATGAATTTCATGCATTGGACTTACTTTCCCAGTCAAATCCTAAGTCAAGTGATGAGTAAATTGGCCCATCGGTAATCGTTAAATATGGCGTACAATTTTGGTGACAGTAGAATGCTCAATCGAAAGGAAAGCTACAGTATTTGAAGATCAGTTATGCATCGATGGCGTTGACCCCCGCCTGCAGAGAATCTGATTCACCTTCACCGTCCGGACACCAAGTGATTGTTTCAATAGGATTGTCCCTATTGATTGTGTTTTTACATACGCCGTCCTGGATGACAATGTTAGAAGGCACGTGTATTGCTTGAATATTGCCAAAGGGCTGACTTTCGCTGTCCAGACTTTGATGCCTCTCGTCATCTTTGTCAAAAGAATTTGGCCGTTCGGGGACCTATATATCATATTAGTAACGTAACTGAACGACGGTCGGCAAATGCTCTCACCAAGCGACTTGCCCCACGAAGCCCTGTGGGTGCGCCAGCGTTCGGTGCGGGATAAAAGGATGCTTTAAAAAATGCGTCAATACGCGCATCAAAGAAAACTTCGGTTTCTCGCGTACCCCAACTTTGAATATTAAAGCAGTCTTATCCCAGCTAGAGGGTAACCATGTTCAGAAAAGTTACTCAAGCTCACAATATCATTAGTACACACCTCGAAGTCGCCAAATACTTCCCGTCCGGAGAGAACTGCATATGCCTTACCAACGCTGTGTGTGCTGCCAGATCATGGGTCGCTTCCAGTTCCACCAGCTTCGGAACAAGCGCCGATACTCTGGAGCGCGTGAACGGCACTGATTCCCCACTGTTGTGTGTTCTAGCCGGAAACACGACGTCCGAAGACGTGGTCCGCTGGCGGCGGGGTTCTGCGCGAGGTTGGTTGATCACCGTGGTGACGCTAGTGGGCGATGTCGGCGTCGTCAGAGCGCTGCGCATGCGGACATTGCGCACGGCGTTCTTCCACAGCTGTTTGCCCAGCGTGGTACTGTTTGGGTCAGTAGTTGTAGACGAGGTTGCAAGGGCGACAGCCGACTCAGCCGGGGAGCTGACAAGTGAAGGTGCAAATACGGCGGGAGGCGGGGCAAGGGATACCTCGCTTGCGATAGGAGTGCTCGTGCCAGTGGCCTCGGACACCCCACATTTAGTGAGGTTCATTCCCTCCTTCGAGTAGTATGTGCTGTAAGGAAGTCGTGCGGAGGTCGGTAGCGTACTGGCCTCGAGATCGTCGTCGTCGTCGTCGTCTTCATTTTTTGAGTGTGGACAAAGACGGATGCACCCGGTGATACGTAAAGCCGGCAGTAAAATCACTTTGTTAATCTCGCGCAGCTGCCGCCTTGAAGCGTAAAGTACTCGGCGCATCCAAGTCACTCCCGGGAGCATAAGAAACCTTTGGTTTGCTTCGTATAAGATATCGCTTAACCATTTTTGACCTTTATGGCGGGAGAAGGCCCAGCGCTCTGACGCAAACCAGGTGGACACAGCGGCAAGACCAAAAGATGTAAAAGCAGTCAGCACAGTCGTCACCGTCGAGGTGACAGATGCCTAAGAAAAAGCTCGGGTCATACAATTCATTAACGAGGCGTAAATCAAGGGACCATACCTGATGGGACGCATATGCAAAACAGCACAATCCGACGGAGAAACAGGCTACGGATAAAACAAGAAAAACCAATGGGGAGCGTTTGATCCAGATCAAAACCCACCAGGGCACACGGTGGCCCGGTGAACGACTATCAATAATGTTTCATAAGGTTCAGGCTAATGAATACGACACCATGGGCACCAGACTGCACTTACTACATTGCCTGCTTCCAAGTTAAGCCAAGAAGGCTGTTGACGGCTGCGGCAATGCTAAAGACCATTGAAGCGAACCAGAAACAGTTAACCGAGTCCGCTATCTCAGTTCTCTCCAAAGCAAAAGAGAACTGCAGAGTCGTCGCGGTAACAGCAGAGAAGAATGTGGCGACTGTGGAGAGATTGAGAAGGTTGTTTGCTCCATGCTTCTGAGCGAATCGGATAGTGGGTACGCCTAGACAATGGTTGGAGTCCATCTGGTGTTGCTGATCGTCGTGAAATCAAATGCGTACCTACTTCGATGAACATTGACAGCGACGTTGTCAAGTCATCGAAATGGTGGCCCATTTCGGCGGAAAGATCGTGAATGTATCGCTGCACTGCTGGATAGCGGAATTGGCCTAGGTGGTGAGTGACATGAGACAGTATCGGCTAACTATGATATACGGGCTTGCCGGCATATTCCTTCAGACAAGACGACCAGTACTTTCGAGTGAATCGATAAGCCAACTATGTTAGAGCATCTGGTTTAGAAACTCACCTTTAGGTCACCTTCAAATGACAAAATGGAAGCATTCACTGCTTCGTCCGTGAACTCTGGAAACTCGTTCAAACACCGCAAGAACGTCGTCACTTCTTTGGCAAGAAATTCCAGTTGGTCCGGAAACGATTCAGGATCAATATTCTCTGCCACTGTGGGTCTTGGGACGTGCAGCTGCGCCTTGCCCTTGACCCGCCGAAAGTGCCTTCTGCGCCTGCCTATGAGATCGTCGGCCACTGTTTCGCGAACGATATGCAGGACTTTCCGGGGAAACAGGTCAGCTGCATTCTCCTGGTACAAGAAGAGAAGTTGGGCTAGACGTTCCCGCAAATGGAACGCAGAAGAAAGGATGGCGACAGAGCTGCCGAGTTGTCGAGCCGCGTTCGCGAAATTTCGCAGCTGGGATTATTCGGCATAGTTACTATAAACAAGTTTTGACGGAATCTGCGCAGAATTACCTCTTTGTCTAAGTTGTTGATCCTTCTGTGTACCGGTGCGGACAAAGTGCGGATATGCCCTAAATTTAGTCGACGGACACAAATTATCAAATGACGACAGACCTCTGGAGTTTGTTGAATACCTCTGCACCCACAGCCTGCAGATGCTCGTCTACAGACGCTGTCGGGTCTATCAGCCTATATTCGCGTTCGTCGCAGATGTTGAAAAGGTACATACGAACGTCTCTGTCATCCTCGAACGATGGCATTTGGAGGTTTCCTTGCGTTTTAATGGTAAATGAAGAAGCCAAGAACGGATGTATTTGAATGTGACGGCTCACTCATCTCAGTACTTCCATTGTTCTGCAGTAGCATCTCCACCAGGCTCATTATTGTTTCTCGTCGACTTGGATCCGGAGACTGTCGGCCTGACGTCGGGGTCGGACCATTCTCGTATTCTGTCGGGGAAATGGCTGGGGGAGGAGATTTCATAGGGTAGTGAGGAGTCAGTGAGGCTTCAGAATGGTAAGTGTCAAGTGTGGCCTCAGAATTGTACTATTCAGTTTGGTTGAATTGTCGCTGAACGGTTGAAGTTGTGGTGTAGGTGTCGCAAAAGTGTGTCGGTAAGAAAAGGTTGCTCTGGAGGGGTAGGAAATGTAACTGTAGGATGGACAATCGTGATGATCGTTGGTGAAAAGAAGCTAGAGCCTCGGGGTCGTGGCCAACAAAGCCACCACTGTTTCCTGCTTCAATACACCGTCAACCAAATCAATTGATCTCCCCTTTTGGAATACACGTCGCTTGGCGCGCCGTTGATGCTTTACATTTGCTTTACATCATCGGCTTTGACAATTCGACATCTCGCGAAAATCTTCATTTATTATCCAACAGTTGGCGATGACATGCACAGTTAATGTCGCTTCCTAAGACAGGTTTTGTCTGAGGTACTTTTACACCTATACAGGCGTTCGAAAATCAAACCTAATCGGCAACAAGGCAACGGGCCAAGCCACGTGTCGAACTGCGCAGGGTGAGGAGGAGGCCACCAGCCAACCACCAGCGAGCACCAGCGACCAGAAGAATACTTACTAGTGAACAAATGGAATATTTCATGAGAGCGAGGCGCGGTGCGTAGTACTTATATACGCAGTAGTATAATGATCATATCTCCATCCTAGGACAACTTGGGGTATGAATAAAACAATCAACCCAGATTATATCAATGTCAAGATTGGTTTGAAAACGAGTGTGAAGATATATGATCCGGAGATGGCGATGAAGCGAGGTCGTGATAACGGAGGTAGACGAGCGGGAACCGGACCCCTAAACTTTTAACCAGTCAATGGATGCTCTGGATAGTCTATTGTTTCTTCGCCTTCGGTAATGTAGAGTCTCGAGTCAGAGGGTTTCCTGCGCGTAGCTTCTCGCCGTTGTAGTAGATCCAGACAGGGAATGGAATACCGAGAACGATAGCTATCCCGGCCAAGAACTAGAAATATAATAAGCTTACGATCCACTACGTTTTAATTGGGATAATAATAACGCACTGAATTTCCTCCTCCTAAACCCATCTTGTCGTACATTTGTTCTCCAAAAAGGGGGAACGAAAATCCAAGAAGCGAGCGGAAGAGCTATTCAATTTTATTTGAATATTCCATTCCAAATAGGCAAATAATAAGGCTTACAGCAGCTGCGGCGGTGACACTGGCGGCATATGTAAATGAATCCACGAGATAAAGTAGAATAGGCAGGCTATAAATGTGGAATTTGAGTAGCCATCCCGAAGAACGAGTTCGCAAAGACATACAAGGTCGTCATCATGCCGAAACCGAAGATGCCAGAACCAATGATAGGCATTATCCAATGAAGTTTGGCCTGAGCTGACCACCCATACCAGAAGAGACCAACGGGGACGAAGAGCGAACCGAAGAATAGAGCAGGAATACGCATCTCGGGTGTAGTGACGCCTCCGTTTTTAGAACCGAGCTAAGGGAGACCATTCAGTCACCATGTTATCCCTAGTGTTGATAGGGAGCGCAATGGCATCGACTCACATATTTATACACCCGGTCAGCAAATTTGGCTCCGAAGATTGTGGCTAAGACGAAGCCAAAGCCTAACCCAAGATACGCTAGACCTCCGACACCGGGTTGGAACCCATACGTGGAACTAAAGAAGGCTGTATATATATGGGTAAGTTGACGGGAACTCTTTGGGTGGGGGGGGGGGTTTGATCTTACTGGCAAAGGTTGTAAACATGAGATAGAAAATACCGTATATACTGTGGTGTTGGAATCAGGGAATTGTACCGTTGTGACGAAAGGACGGCCACTTACAACGCCATGTATAAGCTGAGAACGAAGCAGACCAGGCTACTAAAGAGAATTGTGATAGGGCGTGTAAGGTTGTCGTAGAGGACACGCATCTTGCTGCCGTGCGCTTGTATAAGATGAGGGTGTGCCGCTGCGAGTTTTTCTGGGTCCCCATTTTTGGCAGCGCGGCGCAAGCGGATGACCGGAGCATAGGTTTCTTTGAGGAGCGGAATACCTACTGCAGATATTACACCACATGAGACTGTACACCGTCTTATTAAATAACGAAGCGAAAGATGATAGAGCAAGCGACTCACTCGCGATGACAATGAAGACCCATTTAACTCCGAGTTTCTCTGCAATAAATCCTCCTGCTACCGGGCCAACAACAGGTCCTGGATTTTATTTGATTAAGGTTAGGATTAAGAACCCGAGAATGTATTGTCCGAACTGATTCCTTACCGATAAGAGGACCGAGACTGTAGAGAGCCATAGCAGATGCTCGGTCTTTCTCTGAGAATAAGTCACCGACAGATCCGCCACCAATAGCAATGGGCGCGCTTCCCGTGAATCCCGCTGGAGGAAAGTAGATCAGGGTTGCGATACAATGCCCGCAATAAGATAACACACAGAGGAATCGAAAAGCAATCAGGGTGCCAGTATCGGGAGCAAATGCACACCCCAAGCTGAACCCCAAAGTGCA